>JAWZYU010000540.1:0-110000 GCA_038380435.1 Ryuthela nishihirai
TTTGAAGGTGGTATGGTTCTAGTAAGCCACGACTTCCGTTTAATCAGCCAGGTAAGATTAAAGTTAATTCTGTTTATACTTTAAGGTACTGAAAAATTGCAAAGAAAGGAATGCTACAATTGCTATGGCTTTATTTTTACAAATTTAAGATGACCCTATTGAAATTTTCAATTTAACATAAAAATACTTATTAGTGTACTATTTCGTCTTTGCAATGTATATTTCCATGCTCTATAAATATAGTCCATTTAAGCATTTAGAAATCAAGTAACCTTATAAATTTTTTTTTGTTAAAATGCAAATAAAAATTATAATAAATAAAAAAATACCCCCTCAAGCAGCTGCTTGTCACAGAGGTTTGACTGGAGCCTGTCAGTTTATATGCCACAGTAGGAGATCTGAGAGGATGGCAGGACCTCAGCAGAAAAACGACACACACATCCATGCCTAATCCGGGGCTCGAACCCAGGTCCCTTAGATCAGTAGCCAAGCGTGCTAACCACTCGGCACGGGACGGCTAAAAATTATAATAATAATTATAAATTATGTAAACAATTTTGTTGTATGCATTAGTGGCAGAGCTAATCTGTGTCTAGTAATTTCTTTCAGTACTATTTTCTTCACCAGAAAAGCCTACATTTTTGATCCATCCATATTTCATAAGCAGCATTTCTTGAACTCAGGGGCAGTTAATTCATCACAAAAAATGTCAACAAGATTCCTCTTAGTTTATACTAATATTATTATTTTGCCTGCTGGAGTGTGTGGTCAGTTCCCAACAAGCATCCTACGAATTGGCTACTTTAGACTATCTTTGAATAGTTTGCTAACCATGGCAAGAACCTACAAATGAGATATGTCCCAGGTATAATAAAGAAATATGTGTCCAAAGTGCATGATTTTTATATAAAAAAAAATGTTTAACAGAATTCATTTATGTGTGTGTATATATATAGTATTCCAGAATTACTGTTACAATTTTAAACCAAAATAAAATTTAATCAAAAGGCTTGCAATATAGGTTTTTATTTATTGAAAAGCATTTGTCAAAGTTTTATTGATGCACATTTTTTTGGTTAGATATATTTAGTAAGTATGTAAAAACTTTTATTAAAACTAAATATTGACAGTTAAAAAAAAATAAGTGTGTTATCTTTTTCAGTAAAGACAAAATAATGCACACAAGTTTACACCACTAATATTCATGAAACGTGGTACCAGTCAAGATAGAGGATTGAGATTGTACTTCCTTTCTGTATTATGTTGTAGAAATTTCCTTGAACTCTGTACATAATTTTGTCTTGATTAACCAGGCAGTGCGATGTTTTTCCCCCCTTTGTATTTCTCATCTAAAACCATTATTAACAATATTAATATATTGTATATGATATATTTATAATATAACAAATGAATGTAATGAATATCTTTTTTATAAACATATGAAGTATAATAATTGAAGTGCCAAGTTTCTGCCAATGAACTTTAAAACCTTATCCTGAAGTAACAAATCAAAATAAGTCCTGTTATTTGTAAAAGAAAAAGATCTTTTTGATTCTGATCAGTAGTGTCAAAGAAAATACTAGTTTAGTAAAATTTCTGTTTGAAACCAAACAACTGTATTTTTATTATAGATTAGCAAATAGGTTTGTGAACAGTGTGCCTAAAGGCTCAGAAGGAAGGGGAGACCTAGGATGCAGTGGACAGACAATGTCAAACAGGACCTTGTTAGAATTGGTGTGCAGTGGCTGGATGCAGCAGATGTAGCTCAGGACAGATATGCTTGGAGAACTAAATTGCATGGTCTGGTTGGACCTCCGTAGCCCATGGCTGCCTGAGGATGATGATTTTTTCAAACAATATCACATAAGTTACAGAAATTGAACTAATCACAAGAACTTGCTTGCATGTGAATTAGTGTTCTTATCAAGCACTTAGATACATAGCAGATGTATAGACTGACAATGAAGCACTAGGACTAATTTTGTTGTCAGGTGGCAGCACTGACTTGGATGTCCTTACTAAATAAGTTTGTTAGCCTATTTATTAGTATTGGTAAAATTTAGTGTTGATAAATTGTGTTTTGTAGCCTTATTGTGATTCTGCATATTTGTTGAAATTGCTTTTTAACATGTCAAAAATGTTAAAACAGGAATTGATGATGTATTAAAATCATCACAGGGGATAAGGTTTGTTTCAACCTAGAGTCAGCAATTGAAAATTACTTCTCAAAGACTATAAAAACTGCATCCCTAAGTCCAAAGTCAATACTGCAATAACACATTTTTTTCAACATCGGAGGGATTTCCCACAAGGGATTCATTCTTGAACAATGAATCAGTCATTATAAATGAGCTAGAATGTTTATTAAAATATTTTGCACATCAGACCGATTTTTTACTTTAATAAAATTCAGAATTAAATTCTCTTTAATTTGGTATATAATATGACCTATTTCTGTTGATTAGTTATATATTAAAAATTTCTAAATTTAACTGTTTATTGGGCTCTGCAACAAGCCTGTACTTTTCTCAAAGTATGGTATGGAGAAAAAAATTGCAAAATGGAAGAAATGTTTACTTTAAACAAGAAAATTATTTTTTTTGTTATTCAGAAATAGCCCCTCTATTCATGTGCATTATAATCATTTCTATGTATTAGTTTTTTTTTTTAAATAAATTACATAGAACACATGTTGCCAGATGCATTTTTTTACTACGTAACTCTTAAAATGGCATATTAAAATAAAACTTGTTGTCTTCTTTGTTCAATATTTTATTTTCAGAAAATCAAGAATTAAAGGCTGATTAATTTGGCATATAATGTGCCATAATTCCTTTCATTAGTTATTTGGCAAATAAATAAATAAATAAATAAATAAATAAATACCCCATCAAGCAGCTGCTTGCCACAGAGGTCTGACAGGAGCCTATCAGTTTATATGTCAGTAGAAGGCAAAAAAGTTCTAAATCGAAATTTTTTTGGCTGAGCATAGGGAGAAAATAGCTAGCAGGCCTGCCCAACCCACAGCTCCATTGCAAAAGAACTTGCAACTCATAAAACAAAGCATCAATATATACTGAATATTATTACATTATTATTAATTGCACATTTCTTCCAGTTTTTTGACCAAACATAATTCACTCTGTTTTAACAGACAGCACAAGGATTTTTCAAAAATTAGTTCCTTTTGTTGAAATTATAGCTTAACATAATTAAAATTTCCATTTGGGTATTATAACTACAATAATACAAAAAATATATACTGGTAATTGCAAAGTAGGTTTACAACTTCAAACGTATAAATAACAGCTTTATTCTTCACAATAAATGGAAACAAATGACAATGAAGAGAAATAAATCTACATCAGTTTGCAGTTGTGTTCCATGGAAAGCACTGCTGTATGAAAACCAGAAATGGTGGATTACAAACTGCAGAGAAATCCCAATGAACAACCTTAATCCACTTGATTTCTTTCTGTGAGGTTTATCCAAAAAGCAATTTACCACCCATTATCACAATCTTGCTAATATACTCTATAGCTACGGTGACCATATTTTTTTGAAGAAAGTAAAGGACAAATCAGAAATTGTTCCATAATAAAAAAGCAGGTTGTGTTTATTTATTTCAATAAAACAAAAAGCTTTATAACACTTATATAAAATATAAGCTTATACATAGCATTTTAAACAATCATATTATTACTTAAAATTTTTTATTATGATACGTTTCACAAGAATGAACTTTTTTAATAAATCAGTTTGTGTTTTAAAAATTCATAAAACTGTATACAATTCATGTTAAAGTTGCATTTGATATAAATGAGTTTAACAATTTACTCAATGAAGCCCTGACTTCATCTTCTTTGTGTTTTGATGTCTGTAAATGCTGTGTAATTGCTGATCTGCCACTATTCATGATATTGAAATTTGCCAAACATTTATTACATTTGACATCACTATCCGTTATTTCTCTTTTAATGAAAGGAAATTTTTCCTCCAATGTTTTGTTGAAAATACATTTTCTTATGAGTGTCGTGACAGTGGGTTTACAAAATGAAAATTAATATGTAATAACAAAAGCAATATTAAGTTTTACCTACTCGAACATGCAATACGTTTTGAATGAATTCCCCATGTAAAGAATTAATATTGAGCCAAAGTACACCAGTGACAACACAACGTCGCAATTTCAAGATGTCTACTCACTCCTACCATAGCTTCTACACTACACACACAGTCAAGTACAGTATGTACACATGCACATCAATGATGCCGCCATAGATGCCACACTGCTAGCGAGTGCCAGTGAAATGACAGTTTCATGTTTCTATGGGGCGTGTACTGCATGCCAATATAAAATTTACTATTTTAATTCACAAAATAAAGGACAAAATGGCCATTTTAGAAAAAAAAAAAAAACTAAAGGACAGAACAGTGAAGTAAAAGACTGTCCTCTTAAATAAAGGACATATGTCACTATCTATAGCAGGCCTGCCCAACCCACAGCCCCATTGCAAAAGAACTTGCAGCTCATAAAACAAAGCATCAATATATACTGAATACCATTACATTATTATTATTGTTAATTATGCATTTCTTCCAATTTTTTGACCAAACACAATAAACAGAGGTACATAATATTTTTTTCCTAATTCATAGTACTCATTAAGAATGTATGTTTTTGATTTTTAATCAAGATATTTTCTCATCCTCCTCCTCCTCAAGCAGCCATGGGCTACAGAGGTCCAACCAGACCTTGCAACTTAGTTCTCCAAGAATATCTGTCTTGAGCACATTTGCTGCATCTGGCCCCACTGCACACCAATTCTAGCAAGGTCCTGTGACATTGTCTGCCCACTGCATCCTAGGTCTCCCCTTCTTCCTGAGGTTTTTAGTCACACTGTTCAAAACTCTATTCGCCAATCTATAATTATCCATACGGACAACATGGCCAAACCAATAGTCTCTCTCTGCACAATAAGCTGCTTAAAAGAGGTTGCTGACTCCTTTGCCTAACCTCATCATTAGTTACAAAGTTGAACCACCTAATGCCCAAGATACTGCATAAGCATTTAGTTTCCTGTTATCTTGTTTACAAAGTATCGAAGTTTCACTACCATAACTAACCCTAGAAAGAACCAAACTCTTGCACAGCCTAATTTTAGTTTTTAGGTGCATACATCTATTTTTTGGACACTCTCCATAGATTCTTAAAAGTTCCAGTGGCAATCCCTATTCTTCTATTTATCTCAAATGCTCAATCTCTGATGCTGCACATCATCAGTATCTGTTACATAGCTCCCAAGATAATTAAACTGAGACACCTGCTCAAGAGAGGAGCTATTCAGATTAATTGAATCACAGCCTGCCTGACCAATTTTCGTCACTTTAGTTTTCTCTCTGTTTATAACCAAACCTACTCTACTACCAGTCTCATCAACAACTTGAATGAAAGAGTTCATCTCATCAACATCATTTGTCAAAAGGGCTAAATCATCAATATAATCTAAATCAATAATTTTCATATCTCCAGACCATTTAATAATAAGGCCTAAATTTTTCCCTTGCTTATTTTTAATAAGGCCTAAATCTTTCCCTTGCAGTGAATTTTGCATAACATAATCAATAATCAAACTAAAGAGAAAAGGAGACAAAATACTCCTTTGTCGAACACCAGAAGCAATGCTAAACCAATTGCTACAAATCTTACTAACTCTCATACACGACTTAGTGTTATTATAGAGAGCTTTCATTATGTTAACTAACTTGTCTCGTATGCCATACGATCTCACAATCAATCACAAATTATGACGATTAACAGAATCGAAAGCCTTTTTAAAATCAACAAAGCTAGCAACCAAAGGTTTCTGAAACTCTAAACATTTCTAAAGAATCTGCCTAACTGAAAATATCTGATCTACACATCCCCTACCACATCTGAATCCACATTGCTCATCACACAATTGCCTGTCAACCAGATTCTTAATTCTATTAAGCAGAACCATGCAAAGAATTTTACCTAGAACAGAACACAGTCTGAGACCCCAATAGTTATCACAAGAACTGCAATCACCTTTTTTAAAAATAGGGATAATAATAGCTCTGGTAAAATTCTTAGGAACCATGCCTTTATCATAAAAGATATTCAAAATTTCAGTCATCCAAGTGGTAACAGAAACATTCCCAACTCTAAGCATTCCCATACTAATTTCATCCACTCCTGGGGATTTATGTAGTTTTAAGTTTAGAAATAGCCAAACTAACTTCAGATTGTGTTACAGGGCCAAAATTAAAGCCAGTAATGCATCTAACATCATTGCAAACAATGGGAGTAGAACTACCCACATTGTTTAGAACATCACTGAAATGCTCAGCCCACCTAGCCATGCAGAATCCTCACCTTCTATAACCTTACCTTGTTTATCCTTCAATCCCTGTATACCTGTCTGTTTTCTACCACACAAAATATTAACTATTTTGGTACAGCCCTCTGCTGTTGTGCTGCCTAACTGCTTCCTCGGCTTTGTCAACCAAGCCATCATCATAATAAGTGTTAGTTATTCTGAAACCATCGAGTTTACTTACCTATAGGAGATGTTGCCTATTGCAGCTACCAATACCAAAGGTATTGTCACCCCTCCCCAAAGGTCAGAGTCAGTACCAACTTTGGCATTGAAGTCCCCTAGAACAAGGGTAATATCTCCTTTCTTGACAGAATTCAAAATATCCTGAAGTTGTCCGTAAAACCTATCCTTCTCATCCTCAGTGGGGGCATAAGAGCAGATAACATTCAAGTCTTTAACGCTTGTCTGAAATTTTGCTGTAAGAAACGTTTCATTAATGCACTCATATCCAAGAAGAGCATCACTAGTGTGTCTGCTGAGAAGCAGACCTGTGCCTTGGAGATGCTTATTATCTTCCCTCACTGAAAAGAGAAATTTAAGATTATTTTTAAGAATCTGACCTTTATCTGTCCATCTGGTCTCTTACAAGCTGTGAATATCTAAATTGTACTGGTGGAATTCTTGTGTGAGGACATCAAGAGAATAAGCTGTGCAGAGTCCTCACATTCCAACTACCTATGGAGAGAAAATGGTTAGTGGGATGTTTGAAGAGACTATGTATATTGAGTGAGGGAATACCAACAATATCAAACAGTCCCCTAATCGCAGGCATGGGGCTAAGACCCGTTCCCCCACCACTAAAAGCTGAAGCCATCTACACTGGAAGACTTCCATTAATGTAAAATTTGACGATGCCAGTAGAAGCAAAGAGTTTAGGTGCTTGCGATGATCTCTGCTCAGGATTATCCACCAGCTGATAAATATATCCAGTGAATCTATTCTCATGGGGCTGTCAACCCACAAAGAGAAAACACAACGGAAGATTTTCTCTCCACAGAAGCCCACCAGTGCAGCAAATTCAGAATCCATAATCAAGCTCAGAACCTTATTTCAGTCTTGTCCAGTAGTTTTATATGGTCAGCACCAGGACCCTGTGTGGTTGACCACTCCTCAGCAGGGTAGAAAAAAAGTAGCCATAGTTGTTCAGATAAGTAGGCCACACTAATCTGTCAGCCCTCCCCTTTCTTTCGCTTCCTTAAGAAGGTATCTGTTTTGAAAGGTATTAATGGTCTACACCACGAGAAGGCACAGTCGGACATTAGGTGCTAGGCCTGGCCGATTCTATGCATTATCACAGGGGATTGGTGCATATCACTCCTTTCAGTGACTACCTAGCTACTATTTACAGGCCAGATATTTTCTATATTTTATATCATCATCATCATCCTCAAACAGCCATGGCCTACGGAGGTCCAACCAGACCGTGCAATTTAATTCTCCAAGCATATCTGTCCTGAGCAACATCTGCTGCATCCGGCCACTGCACACCAATTCTAACAAGGTCTTGTTTGACATTGTCTGCCCACCACATCCTAGGTCTCCCCCTCCTTCTGAGGCCTCTAGGCACACTGTTCATAACCTTATTCACCAATCTATAATTATCCATACAGGCAACATGGCCAAACCAGCGGATTCTCTCTCTGCACAATATGCTGCTTAAAGGAGGTTGCAGACTCCTTTGCCTAACCTCATCATTAGTTACAAAGTTAAACCACCTAATACCCAAGATACTACGTAAGCATCTAGAATCAAAAGCATCTAGTTTCCTGTTATCTTGTTTACACAGCGTCCAAGTTTCACTACCATAACTAACCCTAGAAAGAACCAAACTATCACAGTCTAATTTTAGACTTTAGGTGTATACGCCTATTTCTCCACAATCTCCATAGATTCTTAAAAGTCCCGGCAGCAATACCTATTCGTCTGTTAATCTCATGCGTCTGTTAATCTCATGCCGCACATCACCAGTATCAGTTACATAGCTCCCAAGGTAATTAAACTGTGACACCTGCTCAAGACTGCAACCATTCAGATTAACTGAATCAGAACCTGCCCGACCAATTTTCATCACTTTAGTTTTCTCTCTGTTTATAACCAAACCTACTCTACTACCAGTCTCATCAACAGCTCGAATGAAAGAGTTCATCTCATCAACATCATTTGCCAAAAGGGCTAAATCATCAGCATAATCTAAATCAGAAATTTTCGTATCTCCAGCCCAATTAAGGCCAAAATCTTTCCCTTGAAGTGAATTTCGCATAACATAATCAACAACCAAACTAAAGAGAAAAGGAGACAAAATACACCCTTGTCGAACACCAGAAGTAATGCTAAACCAATTGCTACAAGCCTTACCAACTCTCACACATGACTCAGTGTTATTATAGAGAGCTTTCATTATGTTAACTAACTTGCCTGGTATACCATATGATTTCACAATCAACCACAAATTATGACGATCAACAGAGTCGAAAGCCTTTTTGAAATCAACAAAGCTAGCAACCAAAGGTTTCTGAAACTAAACATTTCTCAAGAATCTGCCTAAGTGAAAATATCTGATCTACACATCCCCTACCACTTCTGAATCCACATTGCTCATCACGCAATTGCCTGTCAACCAGATTCTTAATTCTATTAAGCACAATCATGGAAAGAACTTTACCTGGAACAGAGAGTAGGCTGATACCCGTATAGTTATCACAAGAACTGCGATCACCTTTTTCGAAAATAGGGATAATAATAGCTCTGGTAAAATCTTTAGAAACCATGCCTTTATCATAAAAGTTATTCAAAATTTCAGTCATCCAGTGGTAACCGAAACATTCCCAGCTCTGAGCATTTCGGTAGTAATTTCATCTACCCCTGGGGATTTATGAAGTTTAAGTTTAGAGATAGCCAAAATAACTTCAGATTGTGTTATAGGGCCAACATTAAAGTTGCCAATGCATCTATCATCATTACAAACAATGGGAGTAGAACTAACCACATTGTTTAGAACATCACTGAAATGCTCAGCCCACCTAGTCATGACAGAATCCTCCCCTTCTATAACCTTACCTTTTTTATCCTTCAATCCTTGTATACCTGTCCGTTTTCTACCACATAAAACATTAAATATCTGGTACAGCTCTCTGCTGTTGTGCTGCCTAACTGCTTCCTCAGCTTTGTCAGCCAAACCATCAAGCCAAAGATTCTTATCAGTAGCTAACTGATCCTTTACACGTTTATTAAGCTCTCTGTAATCCTTTCTATTAGGACTAGTAGGGTACTGATTAAGGACATTCCTGCAGTTCCTTCTTTCAGAAATAAGCTCAAGTGCCTTATCACTTAAATAATTCTGCCTCCTCTGCTCCTTTTTTCCTAAAAGAGTACTGTTAGTATCCAAAAAAGCCTGTTTAAAATGGCCCCATTCTTCCTCAACTTCAGTATTAAGCAAACCATGACTGTCATAATGACTAAGTAACCTATCATGGTAAGCTTTAGCTATAACTGGGTCTTTCAGAGCTTCGGTATTAAAGGTAAATTTTTTAACCCTAGCACAACACTTTTTAAGTTTAAGTTGCAAGATACTTTTAACAAGGTAATGATCAGATCCAATTTCAGCTCCCCTATATGCCCTGGTATTTCTAACAGAATTAGCCCATTTGCTGTTAATTAATATATAATCAATCATATTCCTATGCAGCCCATCAGGTGAAACCCATGTGTATTTATGTATGTCACGGTGTTTGTAATATGTGTTAGTTATTCTGAAACCATTTAGTTTACTTACCTGTAAGAGACGTTGCCCATTCCAGCTACCAATACCAAAAGGGCCTATTACTCCTCCCCAAAGGTCAGAGTCAGTACCAACTTTGGCATTGAAGTCACCTAGAACAAGGGTAATATCTCCTTTCTTGACAGAATTCAAAATATCCTGAAGTTGTCCGTAAAACCTATCCTTCTCATCCTCATCGGCATCCTCAGTGGGGGCATAACAGCAGGTAACATTCAAGTCTTTAATGCTTGTCTGAAATTTTGCTGTAAGAAACCTTTCATTAATGCACTCATATCCTAGAAGAGCATCACTAGCATGTCTGCTGAGCAGCAGACGCACGCCTTGATGATGCTTTCCATCCTCCCTCCCTGTAAAGAGAAATTTAAAGTTATTTTTAAGTATCTCACCTTTACCTGTCCATCTGGTCTCTTGCAATCCTAGAATATCTAGGTTATAGCACTGGAATTCCTGCATGAGGACATCAAGAGAATAATCTCTATGTAATGTCCTCACGTTCCACGTTCCTGCAGAGAGAAAATGATTAGTAGGATTTTTAAAGAAATTAGGTTTATTGAGATTGGTAGGGCCAACAATATCAAACAGTCCCCCGATCACAGGCATGGGGCAAAGACCTGTTCCTCCTCTGCTAAAGGCTGAAGTCACTGATGCTGGTAGGAACTTCAGGCACCACCTATTCAAGTGGACTTTTTCAAGAGCCACATGGCCTGCCTGAGACACATTACTCCAGTTTAGGCTTGACGATGCCCAACTAGCTAAGTAAGGTTCAGGTATAGTAAGTCAGGTTCAGTAAGTAATCAGACCTCTGATTAGGATTATCCACCAGCTGATATAAGGTATCCCATGCCTCTGTTCACTTAGAGCTGGCAACCCAGAAGCAAACAGAAAACACAGCGGCAGACTCTCCCTCAACAGAGGCCCACCAGTGCAGCAAGTCCAGGATCAATAATCAAGCTCAAATCCATAAACAAGTCCAGTCTAGTAGGTATAAATGGTCAGCACCAGGACCCTGTGAAGTTGACCACTCCTCAGCAGGGTTGAAAAAAGAGAAAAAAGTGGCCATATATGACCAGATCAGCAGGCCATACTGAACTGGCAGCCCTCCCCTTCCGTTCCCTTCCAAAAGAGAATATCTCTTTTGAAAGGTACTAACGGCCTGCACCACAAGAAGGCGGGGTCGGACATTAGGTGCTAGACCTGGTCGGTTCTGTGCATCATCACTAGGGATTGGTACACAGCTCTCCTTCCAGTTTATGCCTAGCTACCATTTACAGGCCATATTTTATATATATTTATATATATATTTTACTCAATTAAAATGTGTTTTCTTAAGTTGAGACTTTTCTGTGAGTCTTTAAGATTATAGTTTTTTCTTCTAGTGGCTCCCTTATAAGTTTAAGTTGGCCACCCTTGCTCTGTAGGAGGGAACTGAATTTTGATAGGATGTCTGCTTGATCACTTCTGATGCTCATATTGAGAAAATGAAAACTAAATTTATTTTGCTTCATTGTAATGTTTATTTTTTTGTATGACAAATAGCAATGCAAGTTGTGAAGTTATTTTATAGTTACTTGTATGTATAAAGTTAATAGTAAGAATTACAATTAGCCACCTGTTCCTTGTATTGCAAAAAATTCATACTAGTGTGATGATGATTTTCACTGATGATATTCCCAAAAATGTAGTGATGAGGATGCTGTTGTTTTGTTAAAGTAACTTACCAGCTATGTTGGATCAGGGTGGCTTTAGCTGATGGGACTGGTCACACATGCATTTGTAATGCTGGTTTGAAAGCTAGTTATGTTTCCTCCCCCACTATAAAGTATGTTTACTGGTCATGTGATATGTAGTGCCAATTTCACCATGATGCCATATTTTGGAACTAATTTATAGTTTCATGGCTTTTGTTACTTCATTGTCTGGACATCATTCCGTATTTAATCTTTATATAGTTTATAAGTTTTCCACCCACAAGTGGTCAAAGTGATGCGCTCTAATTGCAACTACTCTACATTTGTAAATTTATTTTGCAGTAACTCTCAAATCGTTGTCTCAATTAGTTTTATTTTTATCAAATGAATTCTTTTTTTAAAGTATATTACAAGCTCAACAATTTACTTGTAATGAAATTATGGCAGATTTGGATTTAAGGGCAGATTGTTGCTTGTATAATATTAATAGTACATCATAATTTTCATGTAAATTATAAAGAATAAATACCACAAATAATTTTGTTGTTTAGCATGCAGTATTGCTGAAATGGTTTAACAATGTCTAAAAAAGAGTTTGTTTTATATCAGTCTAATTCAAATTGTGAAAATGTTTTTTTAAGAATGAAGATTGGCAGTTCTGTTTGTCTTTAGCCATCTTTGCAGTTGCCTTAGTTGACAGTTTGGTGCAATGTGTGCTTTGCAAACTACAGTCATCTAGGCCATGCAAATTTTCAGAAGAAAAAAGCAACAATTAATCAATAATTATTAAACAAAGTGTTTATAATGCAACATTTTTGTGTTCCATTTTGCAAATAATTGTTCGTTCTTTAGCTTTACTGTCCACTGTGAATATTAATTGGTAGGCTATAATACTCTGAGAGACTGAAAATTGTAGTATTTATATATGTATTGCCACTTAGTCTTGGGAATTATCTTCAACAATTTAACTTGTATCTGTTATGATAGGTCTCAGAGCAAGTTGCTAAGGAAAAAAAACCCCAGTTAATTAGGAGATTAAAAATAAGAATTTGTTTCTTGTTAGTAAAAACATGCTATATTTAACTTTCTGGAATTATACTTTGATTTTTGAGCCCACACCCCATAACTATTTATTTTCAGATATATGCCTAATACATCAACTTTGTTTTCATCCTGTATTTTGTAATTCTTTTAAGACTTTCATTACAAGTTTGTCAGGGAAAGTACCAGACAGAAAGCCTGATTTAAGATTGTCGCATTTGATTATGATATTATACATGCTTGTGATATATGAGATTAATAAATAATACCCCCTCAAGCAGCTGCTTGCCACAGAGGTCTGACAGGAGCCTGTCAGTTTATATGCCATAGTAGAAGGTCTGAAAGGATGGCAGGACCTCAGCAGAAAAATGACACACATCCATGCCTTACCTGGGGCTCGAACCCAGGTCGCTTAGATCACTAGCCAAGCATGCTAACCACTTGCCCACCGGACAGCTATGAGATTAATAGAGAAATAAGATATATTTTGTTTGATAATGAACAATTAATAAGCTATTTTTTGATAAATAATTATAAAATCATTTCTTTTTTTGTAGGTGGCAAAAGAAATTTGGGTATGTGAAAATCAAACTGTTACAAAATGGCAAGGGAACATTCAAAGCTATAAAGACCATCTACGCAATAGAATTATGAAAGAATTAGAACGACCAAAATAGATAAGTAAAAACTAAATGAGTGTGTGTGTGTGTGCATCTGAAAAAGGACTGGCTGAAATTTTTGCTGTTATCTTTTACTGTCAACATGGCATTTACTAGTATGGCTGCAGTTATGATCCCTTTTGGCAGAATTGTTTCATTGGTTGAAACATTTTTGACTGAATTGCTGTTTTGTAAAGCTACTCTCAGAATTGATTGTAAGTTTGCAACTGACTGCTGTTCCTTTACTCATTTTGCCAAATACTTTTATCTTTATTTTTACCATTTACAAACAAATCTCTAAATTATTTTAAAGGTATTTAAAGATTATTGTAAATGTCTCACTGGTTTGTTCAAACCTGTTTATTGACATCAAAATATACTGTAACCTAACTAAAAATAGTTTATTTATATTGCTAATTTACTCATGTATAAAAAATTACTTCGTTGAAATTGTTTTTTTTTGTAAGAAACCCGTTCTTTACCAGTATTGTATGACAAAAATACGAAGATTGTGTAACTTATTGACTACTTATGCCATAAGTAAAATAAAATTTTCGTAAAGATTTTGTTGCTATTAATGTAACTTTTATATGAAAATATTATTTTATCTGAAATGCTATATAGACAATAAAACCATCTTTTTAGTGCACATTTTATTTAATTCAGCAATCTGAAATTAATTATTACTACTACTACAAGACTGCTGCCTTTTCTTTGGTAAAATTTTGCCTTTTCTAGTTCTGTTATTTTTTAATATCACATTTATACCACATTTCTTCCCCAGAACAGAAGAATCATAAAATTGGGCTGCAAGTGATTTATGGAGTGTTGAAATAGGAGTGAGAAATTGGTCACTCCCACAATTAATGAAATAGTATCTCATTAATACATACTAGAACTGAATGTGTGAAATCTTTTTAAACAGAGAGAAGAATTTTAACAGCATTTTCCTGATCATACTTTATCAAAATTGATCTTGCATGATTTTGTGTTAATAATATATGTTGGCTGAGTAAATATCCCAGATTCCTTGATCATCCCTTTCGGTTGAAAAATTGAACAAAAATCCCAAAATTGTGATTTTATTTTTATATTTACAAGTATGGAAGCTAATATAGAGTACCTCATACATTCTGATAATCTTTCTGTGAAACTAAATTGTTAAATAACACATTATATCATTTGCACAATTTTTATCAGTGTATATATTCTTTAAATTTTTGCAGTTTTTGCAAAAAATATTTTTATTAAAATATTTTATATATATATGCAAGTTTTTAGGATTCATTTCATTGTGAATTAAAATGTAAGAATCTGAAAAAAAAAGTTAAAAAAAGGGATTGTGCAGTCTTCTACAAATGACTTTTTAACAAAGTTGTCTTGACTTCTTGCTAATGCACCAAAAACCCTAAAAACAACCAACCCACTGCTGTGACTTCTAGTTCTTGAAAAAAAAAAAGATGGTTACTCTAAGTATAGGTAATGAGTCTGACATCATCATCATAATTCACTCTTATGGAAGCTAAAAAAATTACAACTTTATAAGCATAAATAGGAAAAAATTCCTATAATAATTTTTTATTCTTATATGTAAAAGATTTGATGTGTTTTAGAAATAAAGTGCACATGGCTGACTAAAATGTTTTATCAAAAAAATTAGTTATTTTTGTGCAGTAATTTTTTCCCCAAAAACTTAATGCAAGTATCTGTAAGATTTTTAGTTTGAACACTTTTAGTCTGAAACTGCAATGTACAGTTTGAGGAATTTGAGAGTGCTATAGAAGACTTGTTCTAACAAGATTCTCTAAAGAAAACAGCATTGAAGACTGCTCAAACCTATAATATTCTGATGATGACAAATTACTAGTTATTTCAAATATCATAGTATGTAGATAGTATAAAAGCCCAAAAAATAATGAAACAATAGTGCAATAAGGATATTAAATTGTATCTAAGTATAGAATTAATTATATATGTATGTTGTTAATATATATATATGTTCATATAATTATAGTATACAGATTCAATAATATTCACACATATATTAACCTTGCAAGCCAATCAATTTTAGCAAATTCTTTCATAGGACCAACTATTTTAGGTAATTTGTCCTTTCATTGAACTGATTTAATTCTTTTTAATGCTGACTCTGAAGAAAAATCTGAATTCATTCTGTTCTTCAGATTGTAAAAAGCCTGTTCCTCTATAGGTGTTAATCAAGTTGGCTAAATTGCTGTACCTAAATATATTTACATCACATAACACTTTTGGTCTTGGTATATGTTGGTTACCATTCACTGTGTTTATTCTTTTTTTTGGATTCATTGCTCATTGATATAAAAACCTGCAAAAATTTCTCATATATACTTTAGCTATTTTTTCCGGAACAAGATACAAACTTTGAAATAAAAGTTGATATGCTAATTATGCATTTTGCATGTTTGTAATTGATAATGATATTGCTTATTAGCATTATTGGGAAAGACATTAAAACAGTCTAAAAACCAATAAGCTAGTGATGCAACAATAAAATATATATATAAGTCTAATGGGAGCCATAGAGAAGATCTGTGAGGAAGGCATGACCTAGCAGAAAGACAACATAAGCATCCATGCTTTCCTTACCTGGGCTTGAACCTAGGTCCCTTTGATCAATGCCACTGAGATGGTGATCAGGCCATTGAGATGGTGATGCAACAGTGCATAACACAAATTTTTCTCTTTTTTCAAAAATTAGCATTAAAATCTTTTTAGTAAAAGATTTAAGAAAATGACTAAGAAAATCTTTTGCTTATATCTTTACATGAAACAGATTTGTATTTCAAATTTTCACTAAGCATTCAAACTAAATAAACCTTATTCCATTGGCTGTATATTTTTTGAGAATAAAACCTGGACATCAGTGCTTCTTATCAGTAAGTAAAATTGAATGAAATCATTACAGCCATATTTTTGTGAAAATCATTGTGTGGCAAATAGTGTAAGTGTTTTGCCACAGAATCTATGTTCATAAAAGTTATTTATTCATAAGAGTCCATTAGAAATATGTCTAAATATAAAACTTCAATTTAGTTCTTGATCCTTTCAGATGCACCTTTACTTTTTAAAATGGGTTCTGAAAATTTTATTTTTTTTTATCTTGCTTGGTACATTACAATCTTTATATTACTAATGTGCCATTAAACTCCAAACAACTAACTTATCAACCAGCTAGGTACTTGAAATCTTCATAGATAGCTATGAAAATCACATTTTTTGAGTTTAAGGATTGATATGTGTTCCTAATCTAAATTCTCATCACTTCTTTTTCTTTAATTGCAATACTTTTTCCATACTTTATAAAATATGCAGGAAAATTTTGTAACTTTTAATAAAATATGCATCAAATGAAAAGAAAAAAAAAACTATTTTTTGAGCTTGAATTATGTATTTTTTTTTAAGATATATGTAAGAAAAGTTTCAAATGGCAGTGTCTACGTTTAAAAAACTGAAGTTTCACGTGTTCTACTAAATGCAGATGTAGCCATTTCTGGGCTCTTGTTTTGGATTCTGTCAATGGTATAATCAATGAGGACCCTGAAATAGTTAATGAATTGCTTTTCAAGTTAATGGTTTGCTTTTGAAGTAATATTTTTTATTTAAATCAACAGAAAATACATTTTCTAAGTGCACATGGCAGTGTTAACTCTCTTGATTTTCAAAAGCTTGAAATATGTGTGAAAACCATAATTCTCAACATCATTGCCAGTGCTATAATTATATGCTTTCTTGTAAATAATAATGAAAAAAAATTGCTTTTTGCCGATTTTTTTTACCATACAGAATTTTTATACAAGGCATAATATCAGGGTATAGAATTCCTAAAAATTCAGAAGTTCCAATAATCATATGTTTACACTCTACTCAAAAGAGTATTGTTTTTTCAGGTACCATATGTTGTTTTGGTTCCATTATCTTCATACAGTGTATTAGAAGTATAGATTGGTGTGCCATTTAACTTGTAGAAAGAAAGGATATATTCTTTTATATTTGAACAAGTCACTCAACCTTAATTATTTTTATTTTATTCCTTCTTTGTCATTAGCATTTTATGATGATGTTCTCAAGAATTTTCAATTTCTCTGAATTATTTCTGGCAGTTTTCATTCTGAATAATATTACAATTCAAATATTGCCACCAAATAATTATAATAACCTACAATGCAAAGAATTAAAAAAATAGTTCAGTGGCATGCTTTTATGTATTCTTCATGAAGTCTCAGAGAAATGTTTTCTCTATAATTGGGCTCAGTAATTATCTGAATGGTTCTTTCCGAAGTTTTATATTTTGAACTCTTCCATCATTAGTGGGATTTGTAAGGAAAGCAAATAAAAATCAAATACGGAAATTTAATTCTAATTAAGGATGCATTAATTAATTAACATAACATACAGATCATTAATTAACAGACAGATTATAATAAAATAGTTTTATGCTTTTGTGGTATTGTAAATAATTTGCATAATTTAAAGCAAAAACTTATGTAATAGAATAGTAAAATTAGTATTGAACTGTAATATTTTTCTCTCTAGATAGCTGTTGTGGCCATAGGTAGAAGCAAAAATTACCTGCTATAGACAAATATTAAATGTTAGTTTTGTCATGTGTGTCTAATTTTGAAGCAGTTTTGACTGAATTTCTTTGTTTTAAGAACATAACTTTTAGTTCAGTCAGCAGTTTGCCACACTCATAAACTAATGTTCCTATAATTCAGTAATAAAGTATCACAGGAAAATGTCCTGTAGAAAAGTTACTCTTGAAATAATTAACTGAAAAAGTGAATCAAATCCCACTCAGGGCAAAATCAATTTTTTTTTCAGCTAATAATGTCAAAATGACGTTCCTATATTTTTTATTCAGTTATGCCAGTGTTCAGATTTTCTCTGCTAATCCCCACTCTGCCCTCAGGGAGAAATAGGACAAAAGTGGCTTGATAAAGGCCACTGTCCATCAGATAGAATATTAATTAATTAACTCAGGGTCCTGTGTGCATGAGAGCCATGCACTCTGCACTTTAAGGAATGTGCTGGATAAGAGTTCATCTATTTCCTAACAACTGCCCACTGGATATCATCCTACCCAGTTTACCTTTGTGACTTGACCATTTAGCCCAGTGTGTGATAAAAAAAGTGCTAGCATTTTTTTTAATTTAAAATACTTTAGATTGTTTTTAATTTCTTTTTAAATTAACAGAGCTTGTACTTTCAAATGTTAAATTAAACCCAAAATTCATCTTTTTACTGCAGCATATATTGTGGTTATTTTTCTACAGCCTAGTTGTATTGCATAAAAATATATTTAGTTCCTAATATCAAATGCTCATCAACATGACATATGATTACTACTTTTACACGTTTCTTTCTATTAATGTAATAGAAATCAAATGTTATTTATTTCCATAAATCCACATGAAATCCAGTGATATTTCTGGTAAATAATTTTATATTTATTGCATTAGGGTAGAATTATATCAGAAGGCTTTCTCACATAAAAAAAATCCCCCTACTCTCTGTATATGTAAATATACTAAATGAAACAAAGCAAAATGGAATAAAATTTTATTTTTGAAATATCTAGATATTCTAATGGTTCAAAATTGGTAAGATATTCTCTTTACAAGACTTGTTGCACTTCATTTAATTACAGGTAATTGCTGGCATGTAACACCATCTGCAAAATCAGGGTATCTCATAATGTAAATCTGCCTGAACTCTGCAAATACTGTAACATACTGCTGTTCCACATTGCAGCTACTGATTGACAAATTTATTTATTTTCCTAGGATTTCTCTACTTCAGAGCTGCTTGTTCCACTTTTTTGTATCTATCCAATCTTCCTTTTGACGACCCCTAATTATCTCACTGATTTCTCCATATTTTATCATCATTTCAATTATTTCTTTGCCATCTTCTTGTTTCTCCAGTGGGTTCCCATTTCTGTATTTTGTCAGTTTTCCACCATTTTAACATGTTCTATATAATCTGTCTTGTTATTTCAATACCCTCTTCAACATCTATCCTGTAACACTTTTAATTTCCTCATTTTTATTTTTTTGTAATTGTACCTCGCATATACACAGTTGTATCAGAATAATATGACCATTTACCTAATAATGGGAATAACCACCCTTGGCCTGGATAACAGTGGCGAGACAGCGTGGCATGGATGCAATGAGGCCCAGAGGCACATGTGCCCATTCGAACTTCAGCAGAGCACGGAGATTCCGGAGATGACATGGTTGTGGGTCTGCACACTGAACCTGTTGATACAAGTGCTGTATGGAATTGAGGTCTGGCGATTTTGCCAGCCAAGGGAGAACAGAGACATCGCTGTTTTGTTCCTGGAACCAGTCACGCACCACCTTAGTGACATTGCAGGGCGCATTGTCCTGTTGGTAGACTGTTCAATGACGGTAGTCCCATGCGAACTGTAGGTGTTGTTGCCAATAGACCTTGGTTGACATGGGCGCTTTTATGCAGTTAACTCCTGAGACCCATGTGTTACAGAGTTCTCTTTACTGTTATCGGGGACACTACCTGGGTGCCCCAGCATTCATTTGAGTGGTCAATTGCTGCACTGTTGCACATCAGTTGCCCTTTACTAGTTGACGGAGTTGACATTCTCCTCTGGGGTCAATGGCCTTTGGGACTCCACAGTTATGTCTGGAGGTATTCGGTGTGCCAGCTGTCCATTCTTGGTATACCTTTACTACAGCACCTTGCAAACAGCCCACGAAGTCTGCTGTTTCCGAGATGCTTCCACCCTTGGCGTGGTAGCCAATGATCATCCCTTTTTAAATGTCCAGGAAATCAATACCTCTGCCCATTGTGCTCACGTTATGCACTATGGCTCATCTGTCCTGGCCAGCTGCTTATATCTCCGTGTGGTTGACCTTGTCATGTGCACTCTGTGACGTGCCTGGGTGGGTACACTGTGTTCTGTGGGTGGTCATATTATTTTGATACGATTGTGTATGTCTTCTCTAGAAATCCGTTTTAAATGCTCTCGCCTAAAAGTTATCCTTTCTGTCACTGCTCTTGTCTCTGATCCATGTGGTAGACAATCCCTATAGTTGTGTGAAAAATCATTATTTTATTCTTTCTTGATATAGTTCTAATGAATTATCAATTATATAGTCCTATTTAATTTGACATTCTTATTGGTTTCCTTGCCTCTTTTTGTTCTCCCTTTATTATGATTCTACTTGACTGGCTGATAGGCACCAGATTACTTAGACACGTTCACCTTTCTCACAATTTCGCCATCTATCTGAAGATCTCCCATTATCTCTTGGCCGGAAGATATTTTGTTTATTCAGAAATCATGTGTTAAATAACATTTAATGCACCCTCACCTAATTCTGTGTAATGTTTAGAAGAAGTTGGATTCTGGTATTACAAAGACTTTCCATAGATGTATTTATGTCTGAGATAAAATAATAGTTAAAAATAGCCATCTCAGAATGCAAATTATAGAATTTTCTGGTTTTTGTAGCTTCTAATAAGCCTGTAAGTTATATAGTGCAATTTTTTAATTGTTTCGGTTTTATCTGGTTTAAACTTGAAATGCCAAGATATTGTAGGATTAAAATAAAGTTAACTTTCCTGGTGTTAACCATTTATCCTTCTCTCTGTTTTGTAAGTGCCAGAGAAGGCTTAAGCAATGGTTGTGTAGTGGTTCTGCCATGTCAGTTCCACTAGAAGACCACTTAGCTGTGGTGAGGAGGACACGTTCAAGCCACATGGAGGTTAAACTGAGAAAAATTGTGCATTGCATATAATAAGTAAAATATAAATCAAGTGCAAGTCATGATTTTACATTGTGTAAAAGAAATGTAACTTACTAATTAAATGTAGAATATGTTCTATTTATCTGTGAATCAAGGACATGTGTTCCAGCCCTGGATAAAACGGATTTTTTTTTTTTGTATTTCCTGCTGAAGTCTAACCTTTTCAGACTTCTCTATGGTTACAGTCTCTACTAACAGGCTCTTTTTGGACCTCCTTGGGAAGTAACTTCTTAAGGGGTAATTTATTTTTGTTTTTTAATACATTAATAAAACCAATAAGCTTCTCATTTCTAATTATTGGGGTGATGGTTGGATGAGTCAATAGGCTTGTAATCTGAAATTTCCAGCTTGCCTTTGTGCCAGTGTTATTTGTGTATTTTTGAGATTGACTTCTATATTGATACATTTGGCTTCACGTTTGGCTCATGTAATGATGGGGATGGCTTAATTGGTAGCATGCCAGGTTCGTAATCTGTAGTTCCCAGATTCGAGTCCCAACTGGGTCAACGTCGAGATTTATCTCCGCAAAACTCCTTCCCATAGTCAGCAGGAGACTGCGATGGGCTTGGAAAGACCACCGTCCATTGGATGGGATGTTAAGCTATGTGTGGGAGAGCCATACCCTGTACATGCTAAAGAACACACTGGATGGCCTTGACAGAAGGCTACCATCTGTCTCCCAACAGTTGTTCCAGTGGGTCCCCTCCCCCCAACCTTTTCTGACCACTTACCTTACCCCAACCTTGAGATCTGGCCATTTAGCCCATTGTGTGCAAAAAATGCTGCTCAGAGGTAAAACAACCCAACCTTGTAACAATGGCTGTTGGGTATCCTGCTTTCTGTGCAGTAGTAAAAATGAGTTGCCGTTCTTGGGTCCGTCCAGCTCTGGTGATTGGCGTATCGTAAATTTCGTAAGAAGGCTGTGTGTAGGGTTCCTTTTTTTCTGTTCCAGAGGATGTTGTGAATTATATGGAATGAATTGCAAAGGAGCAGATGGCTTATGGTAAACCTTTATGCTTATTTTATTATCTTTCTGATTTAAGTGCATATCCAAGAACGGTAGTAATCGATTTTCTTCTAATTCTAGAGAGAAGTTGATAGGACGGTCTCTGATAGTATTATCTAAATTAATATTATTTAAAATAGTTCTACAGCATTGATTTAAGCACTATATAATATACTTAATTTAAAATTTGCACAAATATATGAATTTTTTTTATTAAATTACAAAATAATTAAATTACTAATTTTGCCTGATGTTCAAAGTATCTGCTGTTTTCAAATGTACAGAAAGTTTAGTAATTATAAATAGTGCATTTGAAAGTTTTTGATGATTGTCATTATCTTTATAAAATCTCAATTTTTCAAAAATTTCCAAAATTGATTTTTTTTTTTCTAAACGTAGGAAAATCTTTGAACTTGATCTTTCTGATGGCACTGAAATCACGCAAATGAAATGATCTTTTAGCTTTTATTTCCCATTTTTGCATATTGTATGTTTTGATATTATTATATAGTATAATATAAAAAAAAGCTTTCTCACCTATGGAAACTTTATTACTGCAGAATCGAATTTTTTTTCTAACCTTATTTTTCAAGTCAAAATGAGCTTCTCATTTATTATTGTTTGTGATCCAATTGAAAACAGCTTTTCTTAGAGTGAAAATTTTAATTACCAAGTTCATTTTAATTTCTCAGCGTATTCCTTGTATCACTGATGGTGTGTAACATTACTTTAAAATTAGCAAATAATTTTATATTATGGAGATTCAGTTCTCTCTCCAACATAACTCTAGGTTTTCCAAACTGCAACCTGACCATAGATGGAGTGCAGCATTTTTTGCTAATAAATACTGTACTAATTTTTAAATCATGGTGTCCCACTTTGCTTAATAAGTCATAGTGTAATGTTTTAAGCAATGCTGATGAAAGTTAAGGAGACAGTAAAAATGATAAAAGTTGAAGTACTGTAATCAGATTTGCTGATTTCAGCGAATCTGATTTTACGAATTATATATATCTTCAGGGTTCAAGTGAAAAAGATCTCAGAGATTGAGAAATTCAGTAAACTCTTGTGAACTCGACGAGGCATCAAATTCAAAAGAGTTCACGACTTTGAAATGTTTTAAACCAACTTCCATAGTTAATGCTGTTTTCTGTACATATGTATAAGTACCTTTTATTGCAGTCCTGTAGGTTTTTGTAAAGATGCATAATTAAGAATTGCATGCAGTTGAAAATGCATTGGTTGTAAATATTGGACTTATAGTATTTGAAAAACTGAGTTAAACTTTTCTGAGGTTAGAGTTTTTGCCATTTACCTTGTGTAAAGAAAACATCAAAATGGAAGGAAATGCAATTGAGCACACTGGGCATGAAGTCAAATTGATCATTCTGTTTAGGGAACCTTGAGATTGAAACTTATTTACAATTACATTTGTACACAGTGTAGTATAGCCACATTTAGGGATGCCACGGAAGAATGTTGAAGTGTTTGATGATTAAGGGTGAAGGTAATGCGACATAGTAAAGCAAATGTGTTTATTGCTCTGTGAAGAAAAAATGTGCCTGTATACATTGGTATGAACCAAATAGCATTCCATTAAAAAACTTAATGCATATTGTTTAATTTTAGCATATAGCAAATTATTTAAAACTCTTTTTATTTGATCATTACACAAAGTAATCATAACTTTAGGGATAGTTCAGTATTCAACAAATAGTTCATTAAGCACCGTCTGCCTCGACGATTTCTCTTTGCTGTGATTGTAATTTACATTTTGAGGATTTTGACCTTATCTGCACTCATGATTCAGATTCTACCCCCAGAATTGAAATATATGCATAGAATATTGAAATGTATTAAGATAATATTGTTATTTTAAACTACCTTACAGAGAAGTAGGTTAATTACAAAATTAGTATATATGTTTACATAACGTTCTCTGTGTAATCTACAAAGTGAAGGAATTTGATAGCTTTAAAGAATCATATACACTGAAATTATTAAAAGTGCTGCCCTTCAAAGATTTTGCAGTTGTGTGTTTCCATGTGTGAGTGTTAATATAATCAAACTGTGGTATAGTTATAAATTGCATAATATGTTACTTTTTATTTTCAGTTTGGTTTAGTCACATTGATAACAACAGCTTTTTGAAACATTTCTCAAACCGTGATTGTTTTTCACTTGGCAACAAATTAATGACAAACCAGATTGCAAATCCATTGAATGCATATGGAAGATTCAATAGAAACTCAGGACAATTATTCTACCATATATTTGACATTCATACAAAGTCACCGTAAACGTTTCTCATGTATCTCATTCAGTGCAATTGCAATCCAAATGTTGGATAGCGTTGACATAAAAACTTGACTGCTGGTCAAGCACAACCAGCTGTATTTCAATGTCCAGCTGGAATGTCTTTTTCAGAGAGAGAAAAATAACTGGGATAGGGCTGAACTGCACAGCAGCTTCTCCAGACCTTCCATGTAGCATCAGGCATAACAGATCTTGATAATGATCACTATATGTGGAGATAGACAGAAAAATGGAAGCAGTTCCATGTTATCAGTGGAAAATCACATTCAGAGCTGAATTATTTCTTTAACATGATTTTTAATGAAAGATATGTCAAAAGATAAAGAAAAATGGAAGCAGTTCCATGTTATTATCAGTGGAAAATCACATTCAGAGCTGAATTATTTCTTTAACATGATTTTTAATGAAAGATATGTCAAAAGATAAAGAAAAATGGAAGCAGTTCCATGTTATTATCAGTGGAAAATCACATTCAGAGCTGAATTATTTCTTTAACATGATTTTTAATGAAAGATATGTCAAAAGATAAAGAAAAATGGAAGCAGTTCCATGTTATTATCAGTGGAAAATCACATTCAGAGCTGAATTATTTCTTTAACACGATTTTTAATGAAAGATATGTCAAAAGATAAAGAAAAATGGAAGCAGTTCCATGTTATTATCAGTGGAAAATCACATTCAGAGCTGAATTATTTCTTTAACATGATTTTTAATGAAAGATATGTCAAAAGATAAATTAAGGATCTCAATTAGATCTTATCAAAATCTCGATTTTAAATAATTTGTTCAGTATTCAAAGAGTTATGATCTCAGGAATATTTAACAGGTCAACTATGATCTAATAGAGACGACTATGATCTCTTAATCTGTTTTAATTAAATTTTGGGGTAAATTTTCTGTGGCGTTAAATATTTCATCATTCATAATTCTTTGTATGCAGAAATATTGTTTAAAAATTGAGATTTATATAGGTTTGACTGAGATTTTTAACCTATTTACAGACTAATTTTTCATTAAAAATCAATTTGAAGTTATTGAGCCCTAAATGTGATTTTTCTATTGATGCTACATGGAACTGTTAACATTTTTCTATCCAGTACCTGCAGCTTTTCTGGAAGTTTATTCTTAACGGTTGTATGCAATCTTTTGATGTTTGGACAAGGGCGTAGCGAAGGGACTATGGTTGGGGGGAGAAGGGATGCATTTTCCATCGTTTTTTCAACCTAGCTAAGATTTTTCAAAAAAAAAAAATTCCTATTTCATTTACTGTTCTAAATTTTTTAACAAGTTCCATCGAATGTCGCCAAATCTACAAAATTTTGCCAAGTTTTCTCGACTGTCCTTAATTTTACAAACACCCATTTTTCATAACTTGCCTGTCTTTTACTAAGCGGCTTCGAATTTTGCCAAGTTTTCCCAATTTTGCGAAATCTCCTTGTGGTCACAAAACCAATCCCAATTTTCGCAACTCACCTATATTTTACCAAATGGCTTCGAATTTTGCCAACTGCTCTCCTTTTTGCAAAGTTTTTTCGATTGTGAACTCTAAAAAAAAATATCCCACCTTTCCCGAACTTTCTATTGCTCTTGGCTTTGACATTGTAGGTTTCGGTTTCGTGGATTTGAAAAAAAAGTTGTTCACTATGTCTTTCAAACGCGATGGAGAAACTTAATGATTTTTGTGTCAAATAAAAGCTTCTGACAGGGGGGAAATATGAAAATAAATGTTTATATCTGCTGAATGCAAGTGCGGAAAGTAACAAGCTGTGTGTCAAATGAAAGCTTATGACGCTAGGAATGTCGGGCTATAAAAAATTTGTCTCGTGCATTCATCCCCCCCCCCCCGTAAAAGTGGGAGCTGTGAAAGTTCTATATCTTGCGAATGCGAGCGCCTACAGTAACGAGTTCGTTTTCAAAGAAAGCTCATAGAATGACCGTAGCAAACTATTTCGAATTTTGCCCCCACTATCCCCCCTGATAAAAGCAGTGGGGTTCAACTTTAATGAGTCATATATATATATACACAGGAAACTTGATGCCTTTGATTTCTGGATAATGATGTTAGGAGTCTGCAACATGCGTTGGTTTGGCCAGGTTGCCCGTCTGCATAGCTGCAGATTGGCAAACAGGATTATGAACAGTGTGCCTAAAGGCTTCAGGAAAAGGGGGAGACCTAGGATGTGATGGACAGACGATGTGAAACTGGACCTTACTAGAATTGGCCTACGGTGGCCAAATGCAGCAGCTTTAGCTCAAGACAGAAGGGTGTGGAGAACAAAATTACACAGTCTGGGTGAACCTCCATAGCCCATCGTGGATTTTGTATGTATCTCAAAGCATATGGCAGCTCCAATGTCGGGCTAGCTCAAACATGACTCCAAAAGGGAGGAAATATGTGGTTGATATTTAGAGTCTTATATTAAATGAAATGTTTTGAAGTCGAATGCCAAAAAAAAAATGCCTATCTTCCTGTATGGTCCTAAAAAGTATAAAATAAACCTAAACATATCGATGGTGCAATCAATCGCCGAGTTCATATTCGCTTCAAAGGAAGATAGGACGCCTTGCCGGCGTCCTTATATTCCTTAATATGAACTCGTAAATTCTGAATATGAACTGATTATGAACATTCTGAATATGAAGTGATTGATTGCACCATCGATATGATTTAGGTTTATTTTTTAGGGCCATGTAGGAAGATAGGAATTTTTAATTCACAACTGTATTTTACCAAGTGGCTTTGTATTTTGCCAACTCGCTGTAATTTTATACAAAAAATCAAAATTTTTACATCTTCCCTGAATTTGCCAAGTGACGGATTTTATCAACTCTCCTTAAAATGCACGAAAACAAGCCCAATTTTCACAACTCGCCTGTATTTCATCAGGTGGTTTCGAATTTTGCCAACTCTTCTTAATTTCACAAAACCAATCCCACTTTTCACAATTCGCCTGTGTTTTAACAGTTGGTTTTCAATTTTGCCAACTCTTTTTATTCCACAAAAAGATCGCAATTTTTACATCTCTCCTGAATTTGCCAAGTAACTTCAAATTTTTCAAACTCCTCAAGATTTTGCCAAGGTTTTTTTTTTTTGCCAATTCGTCATAATTTTACAGAAAATAATTCAAATTTTTAAATCTCACCTGAATTTTGCCAACTCGCTATAATTGTACGAAAAATAATCCCAATTTTTACATTTCACTTGAATTTTGTCCAGATTTTGCCAACTCGCCTGTATTTAATTTTGTCAACTCTCCTAGATTATTCCAAGTTGCTTGTTTTGAGAATTCCCTGGATTTTGCTAACTCCTTAATTTTATAAATAAAAAGCATTATCTAAATGCAATTTATGTTGTAATCAGTATAGCATTATTTATATGCCATTACGTCATAAAAATATGTTATTACATTGGAATCTACTCGGATTGCATATGAACGAAGTTTTTTTCATAAAATTGAGCAAAGAGAAAGATGTTAAATATATCTTCCATTACTAATATGGTCATTAAAAACTCACCAGATGTAAAAATAAAATCTGATGGATTATTTTTTTGTTTGTCTATAGAAATGTGCATCTTGTTTTGATATTAGCGTTTTATTCTAATTCTCTTACTTACCATGGACGTCCGCAATAACGGGCAAGAAGCGCTTTGCACTCTACTGCATTTCACGAAAAGAATAGTCGTATTCACTGTCACCAAAAGAATTATTTTAATATAATTCGTGTAACGTTTTTTCTAGTTGAAATATACATTTTAGGACAGTATATTCCATCCATGCTTTTTTTTTTTGCAAAGCTCTGACATCTGAATAAGTCGAAATAATTTTTTAGCGTCTTTAATAATCACAAATTTAAGGAATGTCAAAAAAGATGTTTCAAAATGAATCCAATTCGAAACTGCGAACAGCGTAAAATTCCAGCTCCACCTCCTTAGAACTTGAAAAAGCAAATGTTCAAGCTATTTCAATGATCTTTTTTTTTCAGGAGAGCAATTTCATTCTTATCTATTCTCACGACCAATGTGTATCCAAAGAGGTTGCTTGTGGTGCTAAAGCAGCCCCCTTAAATATTTGGAATATCGAAAGTGACAAATGCTGAAACTTTACAGGCACAGTTCAAAGCTTGGGGAAAACGCCGTGTTAACCGAAATTTAATAAAAGGTACAAAAGCAGATGCAGCTTGTCAGGGCCTTGGAAATGGGCATCTTTTTTTACCACCAACCAAAATAAATGTGAAATAAGGCAGTATTTAGCAAGAGATGAAATTATAGGTCAATTTATGGCATTTAGGTGTTTTGAGTCACCAACAGAAATAATGTTTCCAACTGTGTAAACCAACGTTTGCGTTAAAACGTACCCCTTCCCACAACTCAAATGTCTTTACTGTGCTATTGTATTTTGCGTATCAAGATATTTTCGATGTTATTGATAAAAGACATGTCTAGCTATCTCTCCCCCCCCCCCCCCAAAAAAAAAAGAGGTGTTCGGTGTTGGAGGGAGGGGGGGGCACGATGACGTAAACGAATCCAACGTTAGTAGAGGAGATCGATTTGCCCCTTGATTACATTCACCATTACATAGGGAAATCACAGATTCGCGGGTTTTTATCCTCGTAGCGATATACACCAAAGAGCCAAAATACGACCAGCGCGTCTTTATGCAAGACTATCGGTATGGTACGAGCCAACAGAAGGGATACTGTGGCGCAACTCTCCCGTAATTTGAATGCTGATGACGAGTAATGTGCCGCAACACAGTACATCAAACTTGTTGAAAATGGGGATGCGTACCCGCAGGCCGCTTCGAGTGCCCATTCTAACCTGGATTCACCGTTGAAAGTCTACAATGGGCACGCAAGCATCAATCCTGGATCTTGAATGATTAGGTCAGGTCCGATGAATCTTGTTTTGGCTCTTCCGTGTATGCCTCAGACTTGCGTTAACATACAATTACGTGCTGGGGGGTGCGCTCGGTTTTCTGTGGCCCTTCGCTGCGCTAAAAATTAGAATGATTCTGCTCCCTAGATATTTTTTGGACTTGCTCCAATCAGCTCAAATTCAATCTGAATGCTGCTTTGCTACTGCAAGCATTCACACAATGAGATAGAAATCTGTACAGAAATCACCGATTTCAAAACTCGGCGAGAGGATATATAATCGCTGCCTATACTTCGGTTATATTTCGCCTTGCTTCCGTTGTGTTGGTTGACACACAAACGAACCCTCTCCTTAAGGGTTTTCACCGCACTTGCACCTCAGGCTAGTCGCAAAAGTGCTTTTGCCGCCAGCCAGTTCAGACACGAATAACACGAGTCATCCCATCTCAGCACTTCCAAAAATATACAACAAAAATATATTTGAGGGACAGGACAATATGCACTTGCTCCACGACCACTCGAAGCAGGTCTGTGAACCCTTACAATGGGGGTATTCTTTACTTCATTTTAAAAATGTTTTGAGCGAAACCCCCTGTTATTTAATACACGCCAAATCCTGTCAAATAGGTATAGTTTGTTCTGCCTACCTCTCATTTCCCCGGAGGACACGGCGAGGGTGGCTCAGTTGGTAGTGTGTCAGGCTCGTAATCTGTATTCTCGGGTTCGAGTCCCAGCTGGGTCAGTGTTGAGATTTATCTCTGCAATATTCCCCGCCCTGCCCACGGTCAGTAGAGGACACAGATGGGCTTGGAAAGACCGACATCCATCGGATGGGACAGTAAGCCGTGGCCCCTTATGTGGGAGAGCCATACCCTGTGAACGTTAAAGAACACGCAGGATGGCCTTGACAGGAGGCTACTATCTGTCACCCAACAGCTGTTCCAGTGAGTCTCCTCCCCCAACCTTCTCTGAACCTTCGGGTCCATGTGACCTGGCCATTTAGCCCATGGTGTGAAAAAAAGTGCCGCTCAGAGGTATAACAACCCAACACTTTTCACCAAATTCGCTCCTCCCATAGTTTTGAGAGGTGTTTGAAGGTTGAGTCAGCCACCTGATTTGTTGCAATTGTAAAATGTTGCTAAACACATGCACGATTAAGAGAACTAAAAGTTAAAATGACAGTGGCCAAACCAATTATCAAATGTCACGCCAGCAATTTGGGAGGGTGTAGGAAGCAAGAACTGTGTGTATGTGTGGCGGGCTAAAACTCTACAGAAAATGGGATTAGTTGAAGTTCACTTACAGATGTACACGATAGATACAATGATGCATTTTAATATTATGCTCTTCTTCCCTCTGAAGAATACCGGTTGGCTAACCACACAATGACGATTGCTACTGTCAAGTCGCGTTAGATTCTTATGTTCCAACCCTGGATTAGTGAAATATTAGATTTTACAAACTCGATTTCTCATTAAGGTAGTCGGAGCCTATGCAATTAACATGAACATAGGCATCTGTGGTATTTATTTGTATTCAGATCTGATTATACATCAATTGCATTGCAACACTCATGTGAACCCTTCCATCAGAACCAGTAATAACGAAACGATCGCTGCACTGTATCAACAGTTTGAATGAAGAAACAGTTTTGAAAGTCAATCTTCGCACCAACATGGGAGAACCATCGCATCATAAATTTGTCAAAATTTTAGTCAAATTACAATTCCGTCCTGAGGGTTAAATTCGTGTCCCCTTATGCAGAGACCTATGTGTGATACAAGAATAAGATGGGGCCAAGAGTGTTCTGTGGTCCTTGCAAAGATGCTGCTCTCGTAACTACTGTTGGTCGATCCATCGTACCACCTGCCCTAGTTGTCTTGTTAGTCACCCTATGTAAGGGGGGTCTCTGGTTTGTTTCAGAAATGGCCCAGGGTCAAAATGGCTGCCAAGGATTGGTTTGTTTTATTTCTGAGTGGCCCTTTTATGCACACAATGGGCTAAATGATCAGGTGATAAGAATCCCGAGGGTTTAGAGAAGGATGGAGAAAGGGAGCTACTGGTCCGTTATTAGGGACGGATGGAAGCCTTCCATCAAGGCCATCAAAAGTGTTCTTTAACATGCACATGGTATGGCTCCCCATCCCACAGAGGGGCGGGGGTGGCTCAGTCGGTAGCCCGCCAGGCTCGTAATCTGTAGTTCCCAGGTTCGAGTCCCAGCTGGGTCAGCGTTGAGATTTATCTCCGCAAAATTCCCCGCCCTGCCCACGGTCAGTAGGGGACACCGCTGGGCTTGGAAAGGCTGCGGTCCGTCAGATGGGGCGTTAAGCCGTGGCCCCGCGTATGGTAGAGCCATACCCTGTGCACGTTAAAAAACATGCTGGATGGCCTTGACGGGAGGTTACCATCTGTCTCCCAACAGCTGTTCCAGTGGGTCCCCTCCCCCAACCTTCTCTGAGCCTTCGGGGTCCATGTGACCTGGCCATTTAGCCCATGGTGTGCAAAAAAGTGCCGCTCAGAGGTAAAACAACCCAACCCCATCCCACAGAGCCAAGGTTTAAAATACCATTTGATGGACAGTAGCCTTTTCAAGCCTGTCAGTGTCTGTCTAAGGGCAAAGTGGAGATAAAATTGAACTTTGGCACAGGTGGGACTCGAACCTGCGACTTGAAGATTTCGAGCCTGATGCTCTGCTGTCTGAGCCAACTTCCGAAAGAAGTCAAAGTGCTATTCGTTAGAAGAAGTTCTACTTCTGTAGTGATATTGCTACAGATTTTAAAAGTTTGGATCCTAAGGGTTGAGCTGTTTTACTTCTGAGTAGCTGGAGAAAAAAATCAATTATTTCACAGTTTTATATTTTATTCACAGATTTGCATTTCTTGTTAAATCAACAGGGAAGGAGTAGGAGTTATGCAACAGTTTGACTTTCTGTGTGTATTCAGTTATGCAGAAAATGTCATTTTCTTGGCACTGATTTGTTCCTCTGGTTTCTATGAGTGGTCGCATCACTTCCCAGATGTATAAAATCATTATGGACGATCAGGTGCTACTGCATCATTTTCTCCAATAGAGATTGCAAAGTTTCGAAATGATCGCTCTGACGAAAACAGAAAAGAATTCAATATTGCTTCAACAAAGTATACCAAGGCTGTAGAAGATAACGAATCTAAAAAACTGAAATATTCATGTAATGCTAACAATCGAGATGCTTTCTTCCGCGACATTCGAAAACGCATGAAAGGGACGTGTAGTATTCCATCATTATTGAAATATGATGGCACCATGTTTATTTTGGACTCTGACAAAGCATCATTTTTAGTTGATACTTTTGATCTAGTTTATGTCCCTGAATGCACAGCAAGCAATATATCTGTTGAAGAATCTATCCTTGACTTACAATTTGATGGACTGTTTGATGTTTACAATATTTGGAAAGCCATTTGATCAAACTCCTACTACTTCTGCTCCAGGACCTGATGGGTTTCCACAAATATTTTTAAGAACCTCATTAGTTCCATCAGCGATAAATTATCAAGCCTCTGCAATATTTGCTTAAGTAGCGACAATATCGCTCAGGATTGGCGTCATGTAATATTTGTGACTGTTTTTAAGCGAAATGGTAAAGCATCAAACCCTCGCAACTATGGACCCATTTCACCCACCAATATAATACCTAAGCTCATGGAAAGATGCGTATTGTATCAGCTGTTACCATTTTTACAATCGCGAAATATTATACCTAATGAACAGTTCGGATTCTTGCCTAACCGTTCTACGATTCAGCTACTCCATAACATGCATTCGTGGACCTCACTTTTAGATAATAATACCCCTGTTGATGTCATTTTCCTGGACTTTGAAAAGCCTTCGATAAATTAAAACGATCCCTTGTAATCGAAAAATTGCTCAGCCTTGGTATACCTATCTGATCTGATCCTGATTGTGAGTCTTCTTTCCAACCTGATTACTCATCGAACACACCAAGTTCGAGTTGCGAATGGTTTATCCTCCATCAGAACCCTCGACAGCGGAGTCATACAAGGATCCGTTCTTAGCGCATTGTTCTTCAAAATCTTCACCTCTGAAATTCCTAGTATTCTTCTTCCTATACAATGTACAGCATACGCAGATGACATTAATTTATTTTGTACCTCCAGCAATGAAGAAGAATAGTTCATTACATACTGCATGTGATGCCAATTTACCAATGGAGCTTAAAGTACGAACTACCTGTATCAAAAGAGAAATCAAGTGTTCTGTACCTTGGAAGCAAGAATCCTCATTGTAAATACAACTTCACAGATGATCCAATTACAAATGCATAAACGCAGAAAAACTTAGGAGGTTATTCTCATCACAGTAAACTTTTGTTGACCACCATAATAACATTTTTAGAAAGGCTAATCGTACCGTTTTCTTAATTCTGAAATGTTATGCTAAATGCGACATTAATTTCCTAATTTGCGCATTTGTGACTTCCATAAGACCTTCATTAGAATATGCCTCACCTGTATGGACACCTCATCTAATATCAGACATCAAAAATCTTGAACGCAGCCAGAGATGGTTTACAAAAAGACTTCCTAGGTTTTACAATACGTCATATGAAGAAATGTTGAAAAGACTCGTTGCATTCCTTGGAGTGGAGAAGACTAACCAATGATTATTAATATTAAATGATGAAATAATTAGGAACGATGTAGGAAAATTAGAAATATTCATTTCAGGTATCACCTTCGGTTGGCGCAGCATGAGACGTCACTTCCGGTGCTGATATTTTTCTGATCCAAGTTATTTCGAGAAGTGCTATGTTAATGAATTTTTATGTTATTACCATTTTCCAAGAGGCACAAATAGATTTCCACCCCTCCTAGCCCCTTTTCAGCTCCCACGCCGAATTGTCGCTTCCAAAATGTATGTATGTAAAGACAAATTGAAGAACTTGCTCGACGTTTTTGTTCAACTGTCAAGGGAAGTATCGCTTTTAGTTTAACGTCGATATCAAATCTAGAGAAAAAATTCTCTTGGGCAGGGTGTGATACGAACCCACGACCTACTGATAAAATGTCAGATGCTTTGACTGCTGAGCTACTCACCGCAAATTTTTTTTTTTTTTTTTTTTAGAATATAATTTTTATTCATAAGAGTAAAGAATACAAATACATTTACACTTTGACCCGCAAAGCTAAATAGCTTATCTGCAGGAAAATGAATAAATTATATTAAACATAGGTCATTCAGCCACAAAAATGGTGTACATCAAATAAATCCACAAAACACAACACATAAAAATCAGCTAACTAGAAAATACCAAATAATTTTTTCATTCCATTTTAAGTCTTCTAAAACAATCTATATTTAGTAATTCTTTTGGAATAGCATTAAATATAAGTGGTACTTGATATTCGGAGGTATGTTTCCCGTAATTATTTCGAAAATTTGGCAATTTGTAATAACCCTGGTTTTGAAGTCTTGTATTTTTATTATGTTGAATTTTTAGTTTGTAAGTTTCGTCAAAAAAATTTTTAATTATTACATTATATTTATATAAATTGCTGTAGGATAAAAGATTTAAAAATTTTAATCTATCGGTAGAAGTTTTATAAATTTTTTGCAAATGAAACGGAATAATATTTTTAGCTATTATACTGCAGTTTTTCTATTTTATTTATGTTAGTTAAGTTAGTTGTTCCATGCACAATTATTCCATAATTTAAAATAGATTCGCATATTGCTTTATAAAATAGGATACATGTTTCCATATTTAATACGTATTTCAATTTTTGAATTTTTATCGCCGATATTCTCAAACTTTCACATATGTGGGATATATGGGCATTCCACCTAAAATATTCATCAAAAATGATTCCTAAGTAATTTATTTTATTTACTTGCTCAACAAGTGGGCAGCTGCATAATGATTCACAATTCGAAGCATCCTTTTTTCTGCATTTCTGCAATCAAGAGGGTTGGGTTGTTTTACCTCTGAGCGGCACTTTTTTTGCACACCATGGGCTAAATGGCCAGGCCACAAGGACCCCGAAGGCTCAGAGAAGGTTGGTGGAGGGGACCCACTGGAACAGCTGTTGGGAGACAGATGGTAGCTTCCCGTCAAGGCCATCCAGCGTGTTCTTTAACGTGCACAGGGTATGGCTCTCCCACACACACGGGGCCACGGTGTCCCCTACTGACCGTAGGCAGGGCGGGGAATTTTGCGGAGATAAATCTCAACGCTGACCCAGCTGGGACTCGAACCTGGGAACTACAGATTACGCGCCTGGCGCGCTACCGACTGAGCCACCCCGCCCGCAAATCAAGATCTGTATTTGATTATATAAACTTTTCTACCTACAGTACACAATTATTTGTGTCTCACGAAGACAGTAAGTATCTTAGTATCTTCGCTGCTCACAAACAGACTTACGAAGCTGTGGGTTCGTATCCCACCCGGTCCAAGAAAATCTTTCATCTAAAATTGATATCAACATTAAATTAAGAATGATACTTCCCTTGACACTTGAACAAAAAAGTCGAGAAATGTTTTCGATTTATTGAGTGACATACTTGCCATCTGCTTCGTGAGATAGATAATTGTGTACTGTAAATAGAAAAGTTTATATTATCAAATAGACGATATCTCAGTCGGTGGCTGGTAACAGCGGTCAAAGCATCTGGAATGTTATCAGAAGGTCTTGAGTTCGTATCCGACCAGGCTCAAGATAATATTTCCTCTAAATACGACATTGACATTAAGCTAAGAGTAATACCTCCCTTGTGTATACAGATGTTTGAAATCGACGAAATTCTCACGAAAAAACAGACTACTGTTTAAAATTTTCCTATATCTAGGTTTTTAAGTTATTTCATTTTTGATATAAAGGTCTCCCCCAGATATATTGCCCCTCCCAAATCTAGAAACATTGAATAAGAAGAAAATTACGAAAATATTGAATTTAGGTATTTTATCATTTAATTCTTAACTTTATGTCTCATCCCCCTTTCTGTTTGAGATTAAGTTTACTAATTCGTGTGTAGGGGGCGGGGGTGACTCAGTCGGTAGCGCGATGGCTCGTAATTTGTAGTTCCCAGGTTCAAGTCCCAGCTGGGTCAACGTTGAGATTTATCTCCGCAAAATTCCTCGCCCTGCCCACGGTCAGTAGCGGACACCGCTGGGCTTGGAAAGGCCGCCGTCCGTCGGATGGGACGTTAAGCCGTGGCCCCGTGTGCGGGAGAGCCATACCCTGTGCACGTTAAAGAACACGCTGGATGGCCTTGACGGGAGGCTACCATCTGTCTCCCAACAGCTGTTCCAGTGGGTCCCTTCTCTGAGCCTTCGGGGTCCATGTGACCTGGCCATTTAGCCCATGGTGTGCAAAAAAGTGCCGCTCAGAGGTAAAACAACCCAACTAATTCGTGTGTTCTCTGTGAGAAAGGGGACATCTATAAAGTGAAAAGGAAGTGGCCATTTAGATATGACATTAAACTGTGGCTCCCTGTGAACGTTAAAGAACACGCTGAATGATCATGACGGGAGATTTCCATCTGTCTTGTAACATTATTCGACGAATAATGGATCATTTAGCCATTGTGTGCACAAAAATCCATCTTTCGAAAAATTAGTTAGTTCTCTTTATAATAAAAGGCGAATATGGAAAGAAGGAAACAAGGTATTGCAGATGAAACTATTTATTTATGATTCTTCCGCAATTATTACAATGTTTGATGAAGAGTTCTATGAACATGAAACTGTTATTTACAATTACAATGAGTTTGCTTTTAAGATGTCCTTAGAGTGTTTTATCAAACAGAAACCATTTTAATGGAAGATATGAAATTTATTAAAATATGTACAGGAGATCCCCGTTGTCTGTGGTTAATTAGGACTAGAAATACGCCACTTAAAGGGGAGGGGGTTGCTCAGTCGGTAGTGCGACAGGCTCGTAATCTGCAGTTCCCAGGTTCGAGCCCCAGCTGGGTCAGCATTGAGAATTATCTCCGCAAAACTCCCCGCGCTGTCCTCGGTCAATAGGGGACACCGATAGGTTTGGAAAGGCCGCCGTGTGTCGGATGGGATGTTAAGCTGTGTCCCGTGTGCGGGAGAGCCATACCTTGTGCTCGTTAAATATGCTGGATGGCCTTGATGGGTTGGGTTGTTTTACCTCTGAGCGGCACTTTTTTGCACACCATGGGCTAAATGGCCAGGTCACATGGACCCCGATGGCTCAGAGAAGGTTGGGGGAGGGGACCCACTGGAACAGCTGTTGGGAGACAGATGGTAGCCTCCCGTCAAGGCCATCCAGCGTGTTCTTTAACGTGCACAGGGTATGACTCTCCCGCACACGGGGCCACGGCTTAACGTCCCATCCGACGGACGGCGGCCTTTCCAAGTCCATCGGTGTCCCCTACTGACCGTGGGCAGGGCGGGAATTTTGCGGAGATAAATCTCAACGCTGACCCAGCTGGGACTCGAACCTGGGAACTACAGATTACGAGCCTGGCGCGCTACCGACTGAGTCACCCCCGCCCCAGGCTTTGATGGGAGGTTACCATCTGTCTCCCAACAGCTGTTCCAGTGGGTCCCCTCCCTCAACCTTCTCTGAGCCGTCGGGGTCCTTATGACCTGGCCATTTAGCCCATTGTGTGCAAAAAGTGCCACTCAGAGGTAAAACAACCCAACACGTCCCTTAAAACGAATCCCCTTTTAAGCGGGGAATTTCCGCCTATAGAAATAATGTAAATAGGGGTTATTAAAGGCTACACCATATAATTAAATATCTGATTTCACATTCTATTAAGAAATTACACTGACTTAGCATTTATTATCATAAGTTATCGATCTATTTATCTTAGAAATAAGATGCAATTTTATGTTCTGTGTGTGTTTTTATGCCCGTGAATTTGTGTATATGGGTGTGTACAGCATTTTTTTTTTACAGAGGAACATTTTAATTAGACATAGACAATTTGTTTTAATAAATTGTTTTGACATAGCATTTTTTATTATCATAAATTCAAAAGTAGGATGTTGGGCTTGATTAATTGAATGGGAGGTTTATGTTGGAGAGAGATTTAGGTTGTTGTTGTGGGTTGTTTTACCTCTGAGCGGCACTTTTTTGCACACCATGGACTAAATGGCCAGGTCACATGGACCCCGAAGGTTCAGAGACGGTTGGGGGAGGGAACCCACTGGAACAGCTGTTGGGAGACAGATGGTAGCCTCCCGTCAAGGCCATCCAGCGTGTTCTTTAATGTGCACAGGGTATGGCTCTCCCGCACACGGGGCCACGGCTTAACGTCCCATCCGACGGACGGCGGCCTTTCCAAGCCCAGCGGTGTCCCCTACTGACCGTGGGCAGGGCGGGGAATTTTGCGGAGATAAATCTCAACGCTGACCCAGCTGGGACTCGAACCTGGGAACTACAGATTACGAGCCTGGCGCGCTACCGACTGAGCCACCCCCGCCCAAAGAGAGAGATTTAGGTGGAGGAGGATCTAGAGAGACACGACTAGTAGTTGGGGGGGGATCATCTGCTGCTATCTCTTCATCCCCTCCTCGGGATGTCAGGTGAAAATTAAAAACATTCCTGAAGTTCAGATTCCCCCATGATAGGCTTTGCAAAGCGCGAGTGTATTGTTTGGTCCACAGCTCTCCTTTTCATTTGTAAAATTTTAGTACTACAAAATATCTCGTAGCTCAGGTTCATTTTTAGCAGAACTATTATAGAGAGGATCATGGTTCCTAAAATAATGCAAATCTCATTAATTTTGCTGAAGTCTTCTCTTAAACATTTAACTGTTAAGGTCTTCTGAAATGATGTTTGTCGTCGCCATCGGTGATCTAAGGATGCGTTTCTCGGAAGTGCGGGGAATTTTTGCGTAGAGTTCCTCAATAATTCGGCCCCCTTAAAGAGGGGGAACGGATAACAGGGACCTCCTGTAGTTCTCCATTTATGCCTTTTCTAAACATTTTGACTCCTAAGAGATTTTCACACTACTTATACGCTGATATTTGGAGTTAATATAACATTGAAATTTAAATGCATATCTTTTAGGGTGAACACTTAACGAATTTAACCTGAATGTTGCTCGATTGGATGGACTCTCAGATTCTCGCCATTAAAACGTAAAAAAAAAACCCTCTTCGCAATATTTGTAAAAAGTTAAGGAAACAAGCAAAAATAGTTTCAAAAAAATTTTCATCATATCATTTTGTACTAAAAATTCTAATTCCCTTGATAGACACAATTGAATGTTAACTGATAATACAGCGGAACATAATCGGTTGTTCCCATTCAACCTGCTTGACATGGAAACCTGACAGGAACCTGTTAGTATAATTTATCTAGGAGATAAAAAAATGAATAAAATTATAAAATTTCTATAAATGTCCAAAACGTTGCATTCACTGCAGGAAAAGCAAGAGATGGTGGGAAAGTTCTTACTTATCTGAGAGGCTTTGGCAGTACCTAAGTCATCATCATCATCATCATGCAGCCATGGGCTACGGAGGTCCAACCAGACCGTGCAATTTAGTTCTCCAAGCAAGTCTATCCTGAGCTACATCTACTGCATCTGGCCACTGCACACCAATTTTAACAAGGTCCTATTTGACATTGTCAGCCCACCGCATCCTAGGTCTCCCCTTCTTTCTGAGGCCTCTAGGCACACTGTTCATAACCCTATTCGCCAATCTATAATTATTCATACGGGCAACATGGCCAAACCAGCGGAGTCTCTCTCTGCACAATATGCTGCTTAAAAGAGGTTGCCGACTCCTTTGCCTAACCTCATCATTAGTTACAAAGTTAAACCACCTAATACCCAAGATACTGCGTAGGCATCTAGAATCAAAAGCATCTAGATTCCTGTTATCTTGTTTACACAACGTCCAAGTTTCACTACCATAACTAACCCTAGAAAGAACCAAACTATTATACAGTCTAATTTTAGTCTTTAGGTGTATACGCCTATTTCTCCACACTCTCCATAGATTCTTAAAAGTCCCGGCAGCAATCCCTATTCGTCTGTTAATCTCATGCCGCACATCATCAGTATCTGTTACATAACTCCCAAGATAATTAAACTGTGACACCTGCTCAAGACTGCAACCATTCAGATTAACTGAATCACAGCCTGCCTGACCAATTTTCATCACTTTAGTTTTCTCTCTGTTTATAACCAAACCTACTCTACTACCAGTCTCATCAACGGCTCGAATGAAAGAGTTCATCTCATCAACATCATTTGCCAAAAGGGCTAAATCATCAGCATAACCTAAATCAGAAATTTTCGTATCTTCAGTCCATTTAAGGCCAAAATCTTTCCCTAGCAGTGAATTTCGCATAACATAATCAATAACCAAACTAAAGAGGAAAGGAGACAAAATGCACCCTTGTCGAACACCAGAAGTAATGCTAAACCAATTGCTACAAGCCTTACCAACTTTCACACACGACTCAGTGTTATTTCCTAGGTATTAAATAATAATAAAAAATACTCTAATGGCATCAATTAAGGCTGAAGCTGGGCCGAGTTATAGGGGGTGATGCTAAAGAACTACCTGGAATACCTTTTGCTACGATCTTTGTCCCTTTTGCAGAAGTGTATTGAAGGTTCTGATCAGCTCGAGGGAGTTTTTCAGTGAAACTGCCCATATTATTTATTTGATTATTTTTTGCGTATATTTAAAAACCCTTCCATATATTTTATTTCTATTTGCTAAGATATCGATTATTTGCTCATCAGGAATATTTTTACAGAAAAAATTACAGAAATCAGTCAATAACTTAACTGGCTTATTAATCCGTGCAAAAATATAATTTGAAATATTATTCGACTGGGCTATTAGTAAAATAGGCTACGGGTTCATTTGGTTACAATAATAGTTTTGAAATTATAATTTTTATGAAACAGAAAACAAAAATCGTTTGTACAGTGCCAGTGAATATGGTGACCCCCTACCCCATCGGCCCACCGAGAATTTCCTCGACAGGTCATTCCGCTCCTACCTTTTTACTACTAAGATTTATCGTATCAGGAATTGCCGAGTGGTTAGCGCGCTTGGCTACTGATCTACGGGACCTGGGTTCGAACCCCGGGTAAGGCATGGCTGTTTGTGTCGTTTTTCTGCTGAGGTCCTGCCATCCTCTCAGACCTCCTACTATGGCATATAAACTGACAGGCTCCTGTCAGACCTCTGTGGCAAGCAGCTGCTTGAGTGGGTATTTATTTATTTATTTTAAGTGCAATGGTTTTGTTATGCAGATACATGTCACAGACGTTTCGAAAATCCATCGTATTAACGGGGGACATTCACTCGTTTAACAATTAGAAGAATGCATTACTATGGCATATAAACTGACAGGCTCCTGTCAGACCTCTGTAGCAAGCAGCTGCTTGAGTGGGTATTTATTTATTTATTTTAAGTGCAATGGTTTTGTTATGCAGATACATGTCACAGACGTTTCGAAAATCCATCGTATTAACGGGGGACATTCACTCGTTTAACAATTAGAAGAATGCATTACTATGGCATATAAACTGACAGGCTCCTGTCAGACCTCTGTAGCAAGCAGCTGCTTGAGGGGGTATTTATTTATTTATTTATTTTAAGTGCAATGGTTTTGTTATGCAGATACATGTCACAGACGTTTCGAAAATCCATCGTATTAACGGGGGACATTCACTCGTTTAACAATTAGAAGAATGCATTACTATGGCATATAAACTGACAGGCTCCTGTCAGACCTCTGTAGCAAGCAGCTGCTTGAGTGGGTATTTATTTATTTATTTTAAGTGCAATGGTTTTGTTATGCAGATACATGTCACAGACGTTTCGAAAATCCATCGTATTAACGGGGGACATTCACTCGTTTAACAATTAGAAGAATGCATTACTATGGCATATAAACTGACAGGCTCCTGTCAGACCTCTGTAGCAAGCAGCTGCTTGAGGGGGTATTTATTTATTTATTTATTTATTTTAAGTGCAATGGTTTTGTTATGCAGATACATGTCACAAACGTTTCGAAAATCCATCGTATTAACGGGGGACATTCACTCGTTTAACAATTAGAAGAATGCATTACTATGGCATATAAACTGACAGGCTCCTGTCAGACCTCTGTAGCAAGCAGCTGCTTGAGTGGGTATTTATTTATTTATTTTAAGTGCAATGGTTTTGTTATGCAGATACATGTCACAGACGTTTCGAAAATCCATCGTATTAACGGGGGACATTCACTCGTTTAACAATTAGAAGAATGCATTACTATGGCATATAAACTGACAGGCTCCTGTCAGACCTCTGTAGCAAGCAGCTGCTTGAGGGGGTATTTATTTATTTATTTATTTTAAGTGCAATGGTTTTGTTATGCAGATACATGTCACAGACGTTTCGAAAATCCATCGTATTAACGGGGGACATTCACTCGTTTAACAATTAGAAGAATGCATTACTATGGCATATAAACTGACAGGCTCCTGTCAGACCTCTGTAGCAAGCAGCTGCTTGAGGGGGTATTTATTTATTTATTTATTTTAAGTGCAATGGTTTTGTTATGCAGATACATGTCACAGACGTTTCGAAAATCCATCGTATTAACGGGGGACATTCACTCGTTTAACAATTAGAAGAATGCATTACTATGGCATATAAACTGACAGGCTCCTGTCAGACCTCTGTAGCAAGCAGCTGCTTGAGGGGGTATTTATTTATTTATTTATTTTAAGTGCAATGGTTTTGTTATGCAGATACATGTCACAGACGTTTCGAAAATCCATCGTATTAACGGGGGACATTCACTCGTTTAACAATTAGAAGAATGCATTACTATGGCATATAAACTGACAGGCTCCTGTCAGACCTCTGTAGCAAGCAGCTGCTTGAGTGGGTATTTATTTATTTATTTTAAGTGCAATGGTTTTGTTATGCAGATACATGTCACAGACGTTTCGAAAATCCATCGTATTAACGGGGGACATTCACTCGTTTAACAATTAGAAGAATGCATTACTATGGCATATAAACTGACAGGCTCCTGTCAGACCTCTGTAGCAAGCAGCTGCTTGAGGGGGTATTTATTTATTTATTTATTTTAAGTGCAATGGTTTTGTTATGCAGATACATGTCACAGACGTTTCGAAAATCCATCGTATTAACGGGGGACATTCACTCGTTTAACAATTAGAAGAATGCATTACTATGGCATATAAACTGACAGGCTCCTGTCAGACCTCTGTAGCAAGCAGCTGCTTGAGTGGGTATTTATTTATTTATTTTAAGTGCAATGGTTTTGTTATGCAGATACATGTCACAGACGTTTCGAAAATCCATCGTATTAACGGGGGACATTCACTCGTTTAACAATTAGAAGAATGCATTACTATGGCATATAAACTGACAGGCTCCTGTCAGACCTCTGTAGCAAGCAGCTGCTTGAGTGGGTATTTATTTATTTATTTTAAGTGCAATGGTTTTGTTATGCAGATACATGTCACAGACGTTTCGAAAATCCATCGTATTAACGGGGGACATTCACTCGTTTAACAATTAGAAGAATGCATTACTATGGCATATAAACTGACAGGCTCCTGTCAGACCTCTGTAGCAAGCAGCTGCTTGAGGGGGTATTTATTTATTTATTTATTTTAAGTGCAATGGTTTTGTTATGCAGATACATGTCACAGACGTTTCGAAAATCCATCGTATTAACGGGGGACATTCACTCGTTTAACAATTAGAAGAATGCATTACTATGGCATATAAACTGACAGGCTCCTGTCAGACCTCTGTAGCAAGCAGCTGCTTGAGGGGGTATTTATTTATTTATTTATTTTAAGTGCAATGGTTTTGTTATGCAGATACATGTCACAGACGTTTCGAAAATCCATCGTATTAACGGGGGACATTCACTCGTTTAACAATTAGAAGAATGCATTACTATGGCATATAAACTGACAGGCTCCTGTCAGACCTCTGTAGCAAGCAGCTGCTTGAGGGGGTATTTATTTATTTATTTATTTTAAGTGCAATGGTTTTGTTATGCAGATACATGTCACAGACGTTTCGAAAATCCATCGTATTAACGGGGGACATTCACTCGTTTAACAATTAGAAGAATGCATTACTATGGCATATAAACTGACAGGCTCCTGTCAGACCTCTGTAGCAAGCAGCTGCTTGAGGGGGTATTTATTTATTTATTTATTTTAAGTGCAATGGTTTTGTTATGCAGATACATGTCACAGACGTTTCGAAAATCCATCGTATTAACGGGGGACATTCACTCGTTTAACAATTAGAAGAATGCATTACTATGGCATATAAACTGACAGGCTCCTGTCAGACCTCTGTAGCAAGCAGCTGCTTGAGTGGGTATTTATTTATTTATACAACGTTTGAAATTACATGAAACCATTATAAATTGATCAAATTAAAACATCTACTACTAAGGTCTAAGTATTTTTTTTTTCTCCAGATAAATGATTAAAAATGCTAAAGTATCTTAAAAATTGCATTATTCTCAAAGAAGAGTGGTAGAAATAAAAAGAATAGTTTCTTTAAGATAAATATGTTTATGTAAATATAATAAAAATATCTCTAAGATGAATTTAATCAAAATTTTATTTGTGAATTCACTCATTTACTTAGGATTTTGGGTTCCTAAAATTCTTTGAGAAATTTTGGAGTCACAAGCAACAATCTGGCCCTGAAAGCAGAGGGGGCTAACATTATATATATATATATAATTTATTTCGTGCAGGGGATTACAGTAAAGCCAAGGTACAGGTAATTTTGGATATTAATTTAAACGTTCAAGTGGCTGATGCCCCATTAAATTATACTTTTCTGTAATCGTTATTTCGTCTTGATCTGGAACATTCATTTCTACAAATACCAAAACATCGCCAGACTTCTAAGCACAAAGATGTAATTGCTGTAATCAGGAAGTTCATTCAAGTGCAGATATCAATCTTAGTAATAAAAAAGGGTGATTTCTATCGATCCACTACATTTCGCATGGATTGACTGAATAATGTTTCTGCAGTGGTGCGACAGATGCAAGAGTGATCTTTCTGCTGAGCTGTGCATGAGACCAGTTTTTATTTGCCGACGTCTTGGAGAACCCTGGGGAGCCCTAGGATGCTATTAATTAGCTCCGTGTTCCTCTTCAACGGCACCACTGGCCTCAGGACTCCACAGATTGCTTTTAGCATTTCAGTAATGCACTGTAAATAAAATACACAGTTTAGTTTTTATCAGAATAACTATCATAATAATGGAAAAGACATTGAACATAGTAATTCATAAATTGTTGGGATGTTTTACTACTGAGTATAACTTTTGTAAGCGTGTTGGCTAAGTCACAAGAATCCCAAGAGTTCAGAACTGAGAAGAGGAAGAGAATCTACTGAACAGCTGTTAGGAGACAAAATCGAAACCTCTCGTTAAGGTGCTCTGTAACTTAAAAACACGGCAAGGCCCTCCTGCCTACGTTGACAATGACTAGGTTGCATCTAGGGGTCCCGTTTATAAATTTTATGCTCTAGACTAGGGGTTCTCAACGTGGAGTAAGCGGTAAAATATTTTGGGGTACGCCGTGAGAGCTCAAAAATCGCTAGATCTAGTAACATGTCCATTTCACTGATTACCCAGTAAAATGTTTATAATTTTATAAGAGTTGTTAAATTGTTTGCCATTTTTTTTGCTTATCGATATATGTAATTTATGAATACAAAATTTAATGTATATATATATGTTTTATTTTATTCACATAGATATAAACTATAGTCAGACCTCTGTGGCAAGCAACTGCTTGAGGGGGTATTTATTATATTATTTATTATTTATAGTACAACAATCTATACAAGGGGTACACCAGTTACATACACATTTCCAGGGGGCACGTGAATCATGAAAGGTTGAGAACCACTGCTCTAGACACGAATGCATATCTAGGCCCCCTGAACCCTAATTCGAGCCCTTGGGAATCCTTGTGACCTGGCAATTTAGCCCATTGTGTGCAAAAAGTATCGCTCAGAGGTGAAACAACCCAACCCAGCTACTCTTGACAAAATATTTCGATTATTTGAAAATAATAAATAGTTAGTTAATTTTAAAACTTGCATTTAGATTTTAGGTTTGGGCTATTTGATTAATCTTAATTTAAATCTAATGCAAGAAGTAATTCATTAAATACTTTTTGTATTAGGTTTGATTAGATTGACTTTCCACGTTGCATTAGGTTTGGATTATTGGTTATATTAACCTTTGCATTAGATTTATATTAGATTAGACTAACCTTATCCTTGCATTAGATTATGGGGCGGGGGTGGCTCAGTCGGTAGCGCGCTAGGCTCGTAATCTGTAGTTCCCAGGTTCGAGTCCCAGCTGGGTCAGCTTGAGATTTATCTCCGCAAAATTCCCCGCCCTGCCCACGGTCAGTAGGGGACACCGATGGGCTTGGAAAGGCCGCCGTCCGTCGAATGGGACGTTAAGCCGTGGCCCCGTGTGCGGGAGAGCCATACCCTGTGCACGTTAAAGAACACGCTGGATGGCCTTGACGGGAGACTACCATCTGTCTCCCAACAGCTGTTCCAGTGGGTCCCCTCCCCCAACCTTCTCTGAGCCTTCGGGGTCCATGTGACCTGGCCATTTAGCCCATGGTGTGCAAAAAAGTGCCGCTCAGAGGTAAAACAAGCAACCCAACCCGTGAATACTCGCGGCACACTAAAAATTGAAGTTGGCAAAACTACAGGAGATTCGCGCAAGCGCAGTTTGCCTTCAGTAACAGCCATTTCTCTGGAGTCGTTTGTAAACACGGCTATTTCATTCGAGTTCTGACGTATATTGATGTTAGTGCGTACGCCGTGCGTGTTAATGACATCTTTGTGTTGTTAATTTTGGTTTTAACATTAAGATTTAATACGGATAAGTTTTAGATTAAAATTCTTAAATGGTAAATCAGTGGCAGAAATTAGCAACATAATGATTTATAAATTTCCTTTTATCTGCAGTATCATCCGAAATTTCTCTGCACACCCTATCAGAACTACTCGATTAGATTAACCTCGCTCCTTCCTGGGTTGTTTTACCTCTGAGCGGCACTTTATTTTGCATACAATGGGCTAAATGGCCAGGTCACAAAGACCCCTAAAGCTCAGAGAAGGTTGAAGGAGGGGATCCACTGGAACAGCTGTTGGGAGACAGATGGTAGCCTCCCGTCAAGGACATCCAGCGTGTTCTTTAACGGGCACAGGGTTTTTACGCACAAGGTGCCACGGCTTAACGTCCCATCCGACGGACGGCGCCTTTCCAAACCCATCGGTGTCCCCCTACTGACAGTGGGCAGGGAGTTTTGCGGAGATAAATCTCAACGCTGATCAAGCTGGAACTCGAACCTGGGAAATGCAGATTACGAGCCTGGCGCGCTGACGACTGAGTCATCCCCGCTCCCCCCTAACTCTTTCCTTAAATTGATGAAGATCAATTGAGAGTATGTCCATGGGAAAAGAATAAAGTCTAGCTTCTGTCGTGGACCCTCAACTTTACTCCTTGCATTAAATTTAGATTATTTGATTTATATGACTTTTGTTATTCTACTGATGGGACAAAGTTCAGCTGCTGTACCTTTGTCGGTTACTCTACCGTGTCTTGCGTTTTCTGTATTCAGAAATAAGAAATAACTTTTATTTAAAGGCAGGTTCTCGTTACCTTCACGAGAGAGACACTTGTTACATCAGAGTTACAAAAATTGATCACTCACCGTTCCTAGCTGAGTGTTGTGAACAGAATCAGCATGGTCCAGTTTTTCTGTGTTGTTCTCACATGACCATGCGCATGATACAAAAACAGATATTATTGTCATGGCTACAGCGGCTCGGAGTATATTGCTTCGGATGATAGAAATCGCCATCTTGAAAAATATACACCTGGAAAAAAAATCAGTTTAGTATATCAATAGCGTTTGATATTTCAATATTCTTAGTCTGTAAATGGTAGCTAGGTAGTCACTGGAAGGAGAGCTATGCACCAATCCCCTGTGATGATGCATAGAACCGGCCAGGCCTAGCACCTAATGTCCGACCCCGCCTTCTCGTGGTGCAGACAGTACCTTTCAAAAGAGATACTCTCTTGTGGAAGTGAACGGAAGGGGAGGGCTGCCAGATTAGTGTGGCCTATTGATCTCGACAACTATGGCTACTTTTCTTTTTTTTTTCTACCCTGCTGACGAATGGTCAACTACACAGGGTCCTGGTGCTGACCATATAAACCCACTGGACTGGACAGATATATGGCTCTGAGCTTGATTATGGATCCTGATTTTGCTGCACTGGTGGGCTTCTGTGGAGTGAAAATCTTCCGCTGTGTTTTCTGTTTGTTTGTGGGTTGACAGTCCCAAGTGAATAGATTCACAGGATATGTTTATCAGCTGGTGGATAATCCTGAGCAGAGGTCATCGCAGGCACCTGAACTATTTGCTTCTATTGGCGTCGTCAAATTCTACATTGGAGGAAGTCTTCCAGTGTAGATGCTTCAGCCTTTAGTGGTGGGGGAACGGGTCTTTGCCCCATGTCTGCGATTAGGGGGCTGTTTGATATTGTCGGCATTCCCTCTCTCAATAAACAGTTTCTTTAAACATCCTACTAACCATTTTCTCTCCATAGGTAGTTGGAATGTGAGGACTCTGCACAGAGCTTTTTCTCTTGATGTCCTCACACAAGAATTCCATCAATATAATTTAGATATTCTCAGCTTGCAAGAGACCAGATGGACAGATAAAGTTCAGATTCTTAAAAATAATCTTAAATTTCTCTTTTCAGGGAGGGACGACAATAAGCATCACCAAGGCGTGGGTCTGCTTCTCAGCAGACACGCTAGTGATGCTCTTCTAGGATATGAGTGCATTAATGAAAGGTTTCTTACAGCAAAATTTCAGACAAGCGTTAAAGACTTGAATGTTACCTGCTGTTATGCCCCCACTGAGGATGCCGATGAGGATGAGACGGATAGGTTTTACGGACAACTTCAGGATATTTTGAATTCTGTCAAGAAAGGAGATATTACCCTTGTTCTAGGTGACTTTAATGCGAAAGATGGTACTGACTCTGACCTTTGGGAAGGGGTGATAAGTTCTTTTGGTATTTGTAGCTGCAATGGCAATGTCTCCTACAGGTAAGTAAACTTAATGGTTTGATAATAACTAACACTTATTACAAACATCGCGACATACATAAGTATATATGGGTTTCACCTGATGGGCTGCATAAGAATATTGTTACGACAGAAGAATCTGGCAACCGAAAAGAAAGTTTCAGCCAACGGAATAAGAACGTTGGGAGAATTTGGAGAAGAAGAGTGGAGCGTTAACGGTCGTTGTGTTGTAACGGTCGAGGAGTTCGAAAATGGACGGTGAGCTGTTCTGAGACAGTGCGCGTAAGTATCAAGAAGTAACTTGATGTGTTGTGTATACGCGGAAGGATAAAAGTGGGATCTTTTATCGTTAAGTATCAAGAAGTAACTTGATGTGTTGTGTATACACGGAAGTATAAAAGTGGGAACTTTTATGGCTAACTTCGAATGTCTACACGGACTGTCTTTTTGTTCGGCTAGTGTGTGAACAGTTATTAGCACAGGACGAGAATTGGTTTACGAGTGAAGATCTTCGGGTGACCTGGTAAATCAAGTAAAAGGTAGTATTTAGTAAAATACACAGAGCTGATATTGTGTGCTCTACGCAGGAAGATTGATGACTTGTGCATGTTAATAGTTGATTTGTTAATAAGATACTTCATCCATATTTCCTTTGTAACAATTTACCTTGTATTGAATTTGGTTTTGAAATATAGCTTTTAATACTCACGCTCAGTGGCTATCCATTTTTGTAATCCGCAACATTTGGTGTCAGAAGTGGGATAATTTATTGAATGCCGTTAACTAGAAGTATGGATGAATTAGTAAAGTTGATAAATAGCTTGAAAGCCGATATGAAAGATATGAAAGCCGATATGGCTGCGCTGACTGATATGAAAGCCGATATGGCTGCGCTGATGACTGATAGGAAAGCCATTATTGCTACGCTGATGACTGATAGGAAAGCCGTTATTGCTACGCTGATGACTGATAGGAAAGCCGTTATTGCTACGCTGGTGACTGGTATGAAAGCCGATATGGTTACGCAGATGACTGATATTAAAAGTGATCTAGCTGCCCAAAGCGATAAAATAGGTGACTTGAAAGCCGAAATGGCCGCACAAAATACTGAGATGAGAGATGAAGTGGCTCCTCAAGTTGGTAAGATTATTGATCAGTTCAAGGATAGTAAAACCGAACTCAATAGACAATGCAATAGTTTAAATGTTGAATTTGTCAGTGAAAAAGATGATCTTGATAGTGTTAAGTTAGATTGTAAACATGGAAAAGAAAAAGAGAAAGGCAACGCATATAAAAATGTGGATCTGCTACTGGAAATCAAGAATCGTAGAGATAGCGCAGATAATGCCTTTGACCACGCAACTACTGGTGATGCATGGCAGAATGTCTATGTCGCTGGTGACATGTCTAGGAACTGTGAAGAACAATCACACAGATCAGAGAGCTGTGAGACTATACAGTACGCTTTGCACTTCAAAATACCTAGGTATACAAGTCTGGCACGATCTGAAGAGAGATCCACACGAAAGGTATTCTATTCCTCGCCGTCAGCAAAATGCGTCATGGACAATTATCGCAAAGGCAGAGTAACGAGTGGTAATGAGGGGGAACGAAACAGAGTTTACGTTTCGCAGAGTGGTCCGAGTAAAGAAGAGGCGTCCATTCATCATAGAAACAAAGTGCCATTCGACGTTACCCGGGAAGTCGGAGAGATTTTTCCGAAGCATATAGCCACACTTGAATCGTTTATAGAAAGTGGGGATTTAAGGAAGAGGAATTCCGAAGAATGGCTTAGAAGCGTAACAGGTGATGCTAGTAAAGGAGCTTCAGGCAGAGACAGTACTTCAAAGACTAACTTTCTGGATGAAACTAAGCCTCAGAGTTACGATCAGAGAGAAGTGAATCCCTCAGATAATTTCAACGTAGCCACGCTGAATTTCTTTTCTGAACAGTCAATGTGCAGATTTGGACATTATAACCATTTAGATTATAAGGATATAGAAAAGTTTTATCACGACTACAAGAGCTCTAAAGTGGACAATATCATGTTACAAAACTCGTCGCTGATCTCCAGAATGAACAATTTGGCAATCATGACTGATGTTTCCCTGGCTAATTACAATGAGAGCTCCAAGAAAGTGAATTCCGAAGAAACAGCAACTATGACCTCCTCGGGTCATGTGTTTTGCTGGAGACCCGAGTGGCGCCATCGGATGGTAGATGAAAACAGCACAGGAGGTGTCGGCAACAAACTGAGTCTTGTCTTGGCTCCTGCACTTGCTGCTTTAGGTCTCAAGGTCCCTGTGATCTCCGGTCGTGCTCTCCAATTGACGGGAGATACTCTGTACAAATTGGAATCCATCCCTGGCTTCACAGTCGACTGCACTAAAGATAAAATCGAGCAGATGATGGAAGACGTCGGATGCTGCATCGTAGGACAGACAGAGGAGCTGGTGCCAACAGATAAGGAGATTTACCGCTGCAAGGATCTGATGGCTACCATAGATAGCGTTCCTCTAATGATATGCTCAATTGTGTCCAAAAAGCTGGCTGAAGGAGTGTGTGCTTTGGTTTATGATGTTGAATTCAGAAAAGGAGCTATTGATCTCATCAGTACAGAAGATGTTGCTGTTGATTTAGTTAAGAAAGTGGTTGCAGCATCACAAGCTCGTGGAATGAAGAGTTTGAGTTGTTCAGCTGTTATCAGCAACATGGATTCACCTCTTGAAAACTCTGTTGACAACTCTCTGGAAGTGATGGAAGCTGTTCAGTGTTTCCTAGGTAACGGATCCTTAGAACTGCAAGAGCTCGTCGAAGAGTTAGGAGAACTTCTGCGTTTTGTGAACATTGTGGATAATAGGGTAGATGAAGCATCACGTGTCCGTAAGGTTCTGCATAACGGCAATGCTTTGAACAAGTTTCGTAACATGTTAATAGAACAAGGAGTATCTGAAGATGTTGCAAGCTGGCTATGTGAAGGTAAAACAGAAAAAATATTGCTAGCAGCCCGACACATCACTGATTTCACTTATACAGGAGAAACAGGTAAGGTTGTCGGATTAGAAGCTGCAATTCTAGCAAGAGTATGGAAGAAGGAGATGGACCGAAGAGCTAAAAAGAATTATGGAGCTGATATTATATTTGTGAAGCACCTTGGGGATCAAATTGAATCAGGTGAAATATGGCTGAAGGTTCATCACGACAGTTCTGAATTAAGTGAAAGTCAACTGACAAAAGGGTCAGATTGCAGGATGAAAATTCTCCCTAGATTTTATGTCACTAATGACTTTCATTCCTTGTTACTGTTGATAGAAGTAAAAATCCAAAGGAGAAAACTTTCGACAAAGAAGAAAACTTTTTACAGGTTTTGCACGAAAACTCTTAGTCGATTCTTCTCCCTGCAGAGACATAAACGTGTTCACAAGGGCTATAGGCCTTACACGTATTATGTTTGTGGACGAGGCTTCAGTCAGAAAAGAAATCTACGTCATAATGAGATTCGCTTTCATTTTGACACAGACGTGGTATATCGCATTCGTCGATGTCCAGCTACAAAGTGCAAGGTGGTTCACGTGGATCATTTGGCCCCGTTTCATCGAAGAACTGAAGAAGCTTTGGAATCCAGAATTGTTCGGGACGAACAAGACCTAGGAAGGGGGCAGTGTTACGACAGAAGAATCTGGCAACCGAAAAGAAAGTTTCAGCCAACGGAATAAGAACGTTGGGAGAATTTGGAGAAGAAGAGTGGAGCGTTAACGGTCGTTGTGTTGTAACGGTCGAGGAGTTCGAAAATGGACGGTGAGCTGTTCTGAGACAGTGCGCGTAAGTATCAAGAAGTAACTTGATGTGTTGTGTATACGCGGAAGGATAAAAGTGGGATCTTTTATCGTTAAGTATCAAGAAGTAACTTGATGTGTTGTGTATACACGGAAGTATAAAAGTGGGAACTTTTATGGCTAACTTCGAATGTCTACACGGACTGTCTTTTTGTTCGGCTAGTGTGTGAACAGTTATTAGCACAGGACGAGAATTGGTTTACGAGTGAAGATCTTCGGGTGACCTGGTAAATCAAGTAAAAGGTAGTATTTAGTAAAATACACAGAGCTGATATTGTGTGCTCTACGCAGGAAGATTGATGACTTGTGCATGTTAATAGTTGATTTGTTAATAAGATACTTCATCCATATTTCCTTTGTAACAATTTACCTTGTATTGAATTTGGTTTTGAAATATAGCTTTTAATACTCACGCTCAGTGGCTATCCATTTTTGTAATCCGCAACAATATGATTGATTATATATTAATTAACAGCAAATGGGCTAGTTCTGTTAGGAATACCAGGTCATATAGGGGAGCTGAAATTGGATCTGACCATTACCTTGTTAAGTGTTTTGCAACTTAAACTTAAAAAGTGTTGTGCTAGGGTTAAAAAATTTACTTTTAATACTGAAGCTCTGAAAGATCCAGTTATAGCCAAAGCTTACCATTGATAGGTTACTTAGTCATTATGACAGTCATGGTATGCTTACTACTGAAGTTGAGGAAGAATGGGATCATTTTAAACAGGCTTTTTTGGAAACTAACAGTACTCTTTCAGTAAAATAGGAGCAGAGGAGACAGAATTATTTGAGTGCTAAGGCACTTGAGCTTATTTCGGAAAGAAAGAACTGCAGGAATGTCCTTAATCAATACCCTACTAGTCCTAATAGAAAGCTTGCAGAGAATTTAATAAACGTGTAAAGGATCAGTTAGCTACTGATAAGAATCTTTGGCTTGATGGCTTGGCTGACAAAGCCGAGGAAGCAGTTAGATAGCACAACAGCAGAGAACTGTACCAGATAGTTAATGTTTTTGTGTATACAAGGAATGAAGGATAAACAAGGTAAGGTTATAGAAGGGAAGGATTCTGTAATGGCTAGGTGGGCTGAGTATTTCAGTGATGTTCTAAACAATGTAGTTAGTTCTACTCCCATTGTTTGCAATGATGATAGATGCATTAATGTTGGCCCTATAACACAATCTGAAGTTATTTTGGATATTTCTAAACTTAAACTTCATAAATCCCCAGATGTAGATGAAATTACTACGGAAATGCTTAGAGCTGGGAATGTTTCGGTTACCACTTGGATGACTGAAGTTCTGAATATCTTTTATGATAACGGCATGGTTCCTAAGGATTTTACCAGAGCTATTGTTATCCCTATTTTCAAAAAAGGTGATCGCAGTTCTTGTGATAACTATAGGGGTATCAGCCTACTCTCTGTTCCAGGTAAAGTTCTTTCCATGATTGTGCTTAATAGAATTAAGAATCTGGTTGACAGTCAATTGCGTGATGAGCAATGTGGATTCAGAAGTGGTAGGGGATGTGTGGATCAGATATTTTCACTTAGGCAGATTCTTGAGAAATGTTTAGAGTTTCAGAAACCTTTGGTTGCTAGCTTTGTTGATTTAAAAAAGGCTTTCGACTCTGCTGATCGTCATAATTTGTGGTTGATTTGTGAGATCATATGGTATACCAGACAAGTTAGTTAACATAATGAAAGCTCTCTATAATAACACTAGTCGTGTGTGAGAGTTGGTAAGGCTTGTAGCAATTGGTTTAGCATTACTTCTGGTGTTCGACAAGGGTGCATTTTGTCTCCTTTTCTCTTTAGCTTGGTTATTGATTATGTTATGCGAAATTCACTGCAAGGGAAAGATTTTGGCCTTAAATGGACTGAAGATACGAAAATTTCTGATTTTGGTTATGCTGATGATTTAGCCCTTTTGGCAAATGATGTTGATGAGATGAACTCGTTCATTCGAGCTGTTGATGAGACTGGTAGTAGAGTAGGTTTAGTTATAAACAGAGAGAAAACTAAAGTGATGAAAATTGGTCAGCCAGGCTGTGATTCAGTTAATCTGAATGGTTGCAGTCTTCAGCAGGTGTCACAGTTCAATTTTCTTGGGAGCTATGTAACAGATAATGGTGATGTGCGGCATGAGATTAACAGATGAATAGGGATTGCTGCCGGGACTTAAGAATCTATGGAGAGTGTGGAGAAATAGGCGTTACATCTAAACTAAAATTAGACTGTATAATAGTTTGGTTCTTTCTAGGGTTAGTTATGGTAGCGAAACTTGGACACTTTGTAAACAAGATAACAGGAAACTAGATGCTTTTGATTCCAGATGCTTACGCAGTATCTTGGGCATTAGGTGGTTCAACTTTGTAACTAATGATGAGGTTAGGCAAAGGAGTCTGCAACCTCCTTTAAGCAGCATATTGTGCAGAGAGAGACTCCGTTGGTTTGGCTATGTTGCCCGTATGAATAATGTTAGATTGGTGAATAGGGTTATGAACAGTGTGCCTAAAGGCCTCAGAAAGAGGGCAAGACCTAGGATGCGGTGGGCAGACAATGTCAAACAGGACCTTGTTAGAATTGATGTGCAGTGGCTGGGTTGGGTTGGGTTGTTTTACCTCTGAGCGGCACTTTTTTGCACACCATGGGCTAAATGGCCAGGTCACATGGACCCCGAAGGCTCAGAGAAGGTTGGGGGAGGGGACCCACTGGAACTGCTGTTGGGAGACAGATGGTAGCTTCCCGTCAAGGCCATCTAGCGTGTTCTTTAACGTGCATAGGGTATGGCTCTCTCGCACACAGGGCCACGGCTTAACGTCCCATCCAACGGACGGCGGCCTTTCCAAGCCCATAGGATTGCTTCCCTTTGACCCGGACGTGATCCGAACACGCAGTGACCGGATGCAGCAGATGTAGCTCAGGACAGACTTGCTTAGAGAATTAAATTGCATGGTCTGGTTGGACCTCCGTAGCCCATGGCTGCTTGAGGAGGTTGATGATGAATATGATATCATCTGCTGATACATTATAAAATCCTATACTCACAAAAACAGTATTTCGGGACAAAAAAACCGACGGGCTTGGAAAGGCCGCCGTCCGTCGGATGGGACGTTAAGCTGTGGAACCGTATGCAGGGGAGGCACACCCTGCGCACGTTAAAAACACGCTGGATGGCCTTGACGAGAGGCTACCATCTGTCTCCCAACAACTGTCTAGTGGGTCTCCTCCCCCAATCTTTTCTAAGACCTCGGAGTCCTTGAGTTGGCGATTTAGTCCATTGTGTGCAAAAAAAGTGCCGCTCAGAGGTAAAACAACACAACTCGGGACAAAATCCAACAATAAAAAAGTATTACAATTCACTGTTTAATGCGACGACGAACATTCAGCTCTTGAAAATAAGATAATTCCAAAACTTTCGACGTGAGCTCCCTTAGTGGCACGGCAGATATCAAAACGGTCTTCCACTTCTCGCCAAGTGCTGTGGGGCGGGGGTGGCCAGTCGGTAGCGCGCCAGGCTCGTAATCTGTAGTTCCCAGGTTCGAGTCACAGCTGTGTCAGCGTTGAGATTTATCTCCGCAAAATTCCCCGCCCTGCCCACGGTCAGTAGGGGACACCAATGGGCTTGGAAAGGCCTTCGTCCGTCGGATGGGACGCTAATCCGTGGCACGTGTGCGGGAGAGCCATACCCTATGCACGTTAAAGAACACGGGAGGCTACCATCTGTCTACCAACAGCTGTTCCAGTGGGTCCCCTCCCTCAACCTTCTCTGAGCCTTCGGGATCCATGTGACCTGGCCATTTAGCCCATGGTGTGCAAAAAAGTGCCGCTCAGAGGTAAAACAACCCAACCCAACTCGCCAAGAGGTGTATTTTCAAGCGTCTTCGGAATGATTGTTGCGGTGATCCTGTGACGCAAGTTCACCAAATCCGTTATTGGAGTTTGGTGAAGAGTATCTTTAATGTATCCCCCAAAGAAAGAAATCGAACGAGATTAAATCCGGGGACATAGTAGGCCATTCTATGGGACTTCCTCATCCAAGGAACTGAATTCCATTTAGGAAAAACAACTGCCGTGCCACTGGTGTGCAGGAGAGTGGCGTTACACTTCTATCAACAACTTGGCGAGTTCCTCTATATTTTACGTCAAGCTGCATATTCGTCACTGCATTAAACAGTGTTGTTGGGTCACTTTTTTATTAGTATATTTTGTCTCGGAAACCTGGTATTCTTGAATAACCTTGTAGGCTTCAGTAACGTATTTTCTAAGGCAGTTACAGAAAATCAAAAGCAAACATACGAAACTACCCCCCCCCCCCACCACCATTAGATTTAAACATGTCAACCCAGAGGCAGATTTACAGGTACGCGCAATATGCGCAGACGTTGGGTTGGTTGGGTTGTTTTACCTCTGAGCGGCAGTTTTTTGCACACCATGGGCTAAATGGCCAGGTCACATGGACCCCGAAGGCTCAGAGATGGTTGGGGGAGGGGACCCACTGGAACAGCTGTTGGGAGACAGATGGTAGCCTCCCGTCAAGGCCATCCAGCGTGTTCTTTAACGTTGGGTTGTTTTACCTCTGAGCGGCACTTTTTTGCACACCATGGGCTAAATGGCCAGGTCACATGGACCCCGAAGGCTCAGAGAAGGTTGGGGGAGGGGACCCACTGGAACAGCTGTTGGGAGACAGATGGTAGCTTCCCGTCAAGGCCATCCAGCGTGTTCTTTAACGTGCACAGGGATGGCTCTCCTGTACACGGGGCCACGGCTTAACGTCCCATCCGACGGACGGCGGCCTTTCCAAGCCCATCGGTGTCCCCTACTGACCGTGGGCAGGGTGGGGAATTTTGCGGAGATAAATCTCAACGCTGACACAGCTGGGACTCGAACCTGGGAACTACAGATTACGAGCCTGGCGCGCTACCGACTGAGCCACCCCCGCCCATGCGCAGACGTAAATCCCCATAGGAGTGAAGGGCCCCCGATTTCCAATTTTCAGAAACGGATATCCGGAAATCATCGTCACGCTTATTTCGGTGAACAAAATAAACGTTACGATGACCCATGAAAGAGAACTGCGCGCAGGGCCCCGCATTCAATAAATTCGCCCCTGTGCCAAAACCCTCCCCCCATTGCAAATTTCTGTGTGTGCCTCTGACTCATAGCATCAGATGATTCATCAGCTCATTTATCAGAATATGTAACCTTCCAATATACATATATATAAAGTAAAAAATATTGCAAAAAATTAATATAGGGTAGGATTGTTTTACCTCTGAGCGGTGCTTTTTTTTTTTGCACACAATGCGCTAAATATTCAGGTCACAAGGACCTCGAGAGCTCAGAGGGGACGAAAGAAGGACCTCGAGAGCTAGTCGCCTCTCGTCAAGGCCATCCAGGAGGGTTCTTTAACGTGCACAGATATTGCTTTCCCGCAGAAGGGGCAACGGCTTTACGGGACGTAAAAAAAACGTTGGATGTCCCATCCGACGGATGGCGGCCTTTGCAAGACCATCGGTGTCCCCTACAGACCGAGGGCAAGGCGGGAAGTTTTGCGGAGATAAATATGGCGCTCTGCCGACTGAGCCACACCCGCCCCTGTTGGGGGCGGGGGTGGCTCAGTCGGTAGCGCGCCAGGCTCGTAATCTGTAGTTCCCAGGTTCGAGTCCCAGCTGGGTCAGCGTTGAGATTTATCTCCGCAAAATTCCCCGCCCTGCTCACGGTCAGTAGGGGACACCGATGGGCTTGGAAAGGCCGCCGTCCGTCGGATGAAACGTTAAGCCGTGGCCCCGTATGCGGGAGAGCCATACCCTGTGCACGTTAAAGAACACGCTGAATGGCCTTGACGGGAGGCTACCATCTGTCTCCCAACAGCTATTCCAGTGGGTCCCCTCCCCCAACCTTCTCTGAGCCTTCGGGGTCCATGTGACCTGGCTATTTAGCCCATTGTGTGCAAAAAAGTGCCGTTCAGAGGTAAAACAACCCAACCCAACCCGCCCCTGTTTTAATATCGATAATTGAGGTTGCTTATGACTCTCTTATTCTTACTTACAAATTTTTTATACCAATGTAGGGATTGCACCTCGTTTAGTGGCTTAACTGAAGAGGGTAAGTATGGGCAGCTAATTTTTTTTTATCTCATTTTCGAAAAACAAAACAAGAAAAGATTAAAACAAAACGAGATAATGTTTTCACTTTGTCGTCTGTCTGTCCATCTGTAGACATTAAAATTTTTTGGTTTTAAGACATAAATTCAAATTATTTTTTGGGGTTGGATAGGTATTGATGAAATATTTCGTACCATTGGCACTTCCTAAATCTCCCAAAACCTATAGTTGTGTGATTTGACCTACAAAAAAAAAACCCCCGTTAGTCCCAGCTGAAAACTTTTCATGTGCGATTTGCGAAAAATTAGAACTCTGTCGAATATATTTCTCTACCTCCATTCCCGAAGTTTACTGTGTCACGAATTTTTTAAATTAATCTATTATGCCAACATTGTTCATTTCCACAGTTACATTTTTTCATACTCGGTTAAACATTTTACTAGCAATAATGAAACATAATCATCATTATTGTATACCAATGCTAGTGTAATATTTTCATCACATCAGTTTCGTATTTATCTTTTAATGTTCCCTTCATAAGAATAATAAATACAATATTTATTTCGACATACTTGTGTTTCGCCGATGAGTGGGACTCGAACCCACGCCCCACAGTTACTTGCCAGGTTGAATTCTATATTAAAGGGTAATTCGTGTATTTTTTTTTAATCATTTATTTATCCAATCAATTACAAATAAATAATTTCTGTTTGCAGATGTCCTATAAAGCTAACAACTTATCTACAGGAGAGAATGATGCATTGACATAATATACACTGAAGTGCCATTGAATTAGGGATAGTAACGTGTTGGACCACCTCTGCCCCTGATAACGGCCGCCATATGACGAGGCAAGGACTCCACAAGTTCGTGTAAATGCTCCACAGGTATGGCGACCCATACACCCTCCAGATCCAATACCACAATTCTTTCAAGGCCGTCGCTGTTGGGACACGGGCCCGAACATTCTGCTAGACGGTATCCCAAAGATTTTCGATGGGATTTAAATCTGGGCTTCTACGTGGCCAATTCATCATTTCAAAGTCAGTAGAATGCTCCTGCAACCATGCAGTAGCCAACCTGGACCTGTGAGACGAACAGTTGTCTTGCTGGTAGACGCCATCTCCATTGGGATGCATGATGGCCATAAATGGGTGTAAATGGTCAGCCATGAGTTCTACGTAGTGGGATGTATTGAGAGTCGTCGGTACACGTACCAAAGGTCCCACAGACGTCCAACTGAAGACACCTTAGGCCATCACTGAGCCATCACCAGTGACATGTACGATCCATGGCTTCATACCCTGTCTGCCATCATGAAGCTTAAATCGGGATTCATCACTCCGGGCTATCCATTGCCAATTTTCGATGGTCCGGTTTCGATGTTCTTTAGCCCAGGGAAGGCGTTGAGTCCGGTGTCTTGCCGTAAGAAGTGTGACTCTCATAGGTCGGCGGCTCCTGAAGCCGAGACAATGAAGTGAACGTTGCACGGTCTGTGCATTGACTTCCCGGCTGGAACCCGCATTCAGATGGGAGGTGATTTAAGATAATGTCTGACCCCTATCGGTCCGTACGATGCGTGTCAGACGGCGAAGCCCACTATAATTCAAGGCTGGTTGTCCTTTGCAGTTTGTCCAAGTGCTTGTTTTTTTGCCGGAATTTTCACGTTCTCGCAACACTCTTGAAAGTGTCGTACGAGAAAATCAAGTTCGTTGACAATTTCGGAGATCGAGTATCCCATTCGTCGGTCACAACGATCTGCCCTCTGTAAAATGCATCTAAATTCCGCGCCTTTCCCTTTACGCTTTTCACGACGAATGCTTGGGGAAGCCAAAGCTGACAGCTATATATGACCAGAGTTTCAGCCACGCATGCTCGCAAATGCGGGACTTGCGGTACTGAATTTGGATAACGTCTCCTATTCCTAATTCAATGGCACTTCAAGGCATCACAGCTTCTTTCAGCCTTAATCTGCTAATTTTAATAGGGCGGGGGTGGCTCAGTCGGTAGCGCGCCAGGCTCGTAATCTGTAGTTCCCAGGTTCGAGTTCCAGCTGGGTCAGTGTTGAGATTTATCTCCGCAAAATTCCCCGCCCTGCCCACGGTCAGTAGGGGACACCGATGGGCTTCGAAAGGCCGCCGTCCGTCGGATGGGACATTAAGCCGTGGCCCCGTGTGTGGGAGAGCCATACCCTGTGCACGTTAAAGAACACGCTGGATGGTCTTGACGGGAGGCTACCATCTGTCTCCCAACAGCTGTTCCAGTGGGTCCCCTCCCCCAATCTTCTCTGAGCCTTCGGGGTCCATGTGACCTGGCCATTTAGCCCATGGTGTGCAAAAAAGTGCCGCTCAGAGGTAAAACAACCCAACCCAATCCAATATATCTTCCCAGCATGTGGACAACTAGTTACGTGTTAAATGAAAGCTTGTGATGTTGGGAGTGTCATATGTTGCGAACATTTACATCCCGTGTTTCCTTTGGGAAAGGTTAAAATAATTGTTCCATTATATCTTACCAAAGCAAGGGTCGAGAGTAAAGAGGAAGGTGTCAAATGAAAACTTTTGATGTACGGACTCTGTCAGCTAGGGCGGCAAGGGAGTAATCCATGATCGCAATTTTGGCAGCAAGACCCTTTCCGCTTAGTAACAGCTCCAGCAGTTGATTCATTTCGAGGGCTGAGTGAAGGTCCTTTCATGGGAATAAGAGATCCTCATCCCATTGGCCTAGATACCGTAATGTCCTTCGAAGAAATCATGTAACCACATCAGGTGGTTCTTTCGAACAAAATATTTTCTAACGAGAGAACTTTTGAACTGAGAGTTGCGCTCCGACAACGAGACCTTCTGCATGCCACTCGGATTGTCTGAGGCTAAGAATTAGGCTATAAGGACCCTAAGAGCTCAGAATTAGGTTACAAGGACTATAAGAACTCTGAATTAGGTTAAAAAGACCCTAAGGGCTCAGAATTAGGTTAGAAGGATTCTGAGGACTCAGAATTAGGTTAAAAGAACCCTAAGGGCTTAGAAGTAAGTTAAAAGAACTTTAAGGATTCAGAAATATGATAACAATGACCCTTAGAATTTGATTACAAGAAGACCCTGAGGACATAGAATTAGGTTACAAGGACCCTAAGGGTTCAGAATTAGGTAGGGGATCTATTAGTGAGCTGTTAGGAGGCAGATGGACAGCACGGTGTTTTTGATGTAGATATAGGATTGAACGACTTTACGTGTCGCCTTACGGATGGCAACATTTCCAAGTCGTCAGTACTTCTCATTAAGAGCAGAGCAAGGGTTAGAGGAGAAAATCTCAAGACAAAGTCCCACTGAATTAAAGGGGAATTATGGATTCAACTTGAACGAATGGAGCAGGCAAATAAAAATCCTACTTCGGAATAATTAAATGACGAAGTTGGAGGTGAAAAATACATAAATTCAAACTTACTTCTCAGAAGTTGCTCTTAATGATGAAGAAAGTGGAAATCTGGTAATTTTCAGAGAGTCTTGAAATACACCTCTTCAATCTGAAGATGTCCAGACTCTTAGCACTGGGAAGGGAAACCTCACCAGCTCTCCTTATATACTCACCAGCTCTCCTTATATACATTTCACTCGTCCAGTGCAGTCGGATGAGCATGCAACGTGGCCGAAGGAGGTCCATTGTCCACGAAGCATCTGCCAGCTGTTATCCAATAATAACTGAGGCTCGTACATTTCTTTGTGGGTGACGGACTCCAGCTGCTTAGAGGGGACTCGACGGAGTCACAATCGCAGCTGAATGAACAAAATGAATTTCCACAGGAGCAATTTTTTTGTTTTCTTTTACAAAGGATTTTAATCAGGTGAAAAAAAAGGCTTCGGTATTTTGAGTTAGTTTGGGTTGTTTTCACCTCTGAGAAGCATTTATTTGGCACCCAATGGGCTAAATGGCGAGGTCACAAAGACCCCGAGAGCTCAGAAAAGTTTCGTGGAAGGAAACCCACTGGACAGCTGTTAGGAGTAACCTCCACTCAAGGCCATCCAGAGAGTTCTTTAATGTGCACAAGATAGGGTTCTCTCCTTCATGGGGCGGGGGTGGCTCAGTCGATAGCGCACCAGGCTCGTAATCTGTAGTTCCCAGGTTCGAGTCCCAGCTGGGTCAGCGTTGAGATTTATCTCCTCAAAACTGCTAGCCCTGCCCACGGTCAGTAGGGGACACCGATGGGCTTGGAAAGGCCGCCGTCCGTCGGATGGTACGTTAAGCCGTGGCCCCGTGTGCGGGAGAGCCATACCCTGTGCACGTTAAAGAACACGCTGGATGGCCTTGACGGGAGGCTACCATCTGTCTCCCAACAGCTGTTCCAGTGGGTTCCTCCCCAACCTTCTCTGAGCCTTCGGGGTCCTTGTGACCTGGCCATTTAGCCCATGGTGTGCAAAAAAGTGCCGCTCAGAGGTAAAACAACACAAAGCAATCTCTCCTTCAATGGGGTCACGGCTTAACGCCTCATCCGATGGACATAGGCCTTTCCAATCCCATTGTTGTCCCCTACTGACCCAAGGCAAGGTGGGGTTTTGCGGAGATAAATCTCAACCTTGAGCCAGGTGGAACGCGAATCTGGGAACTGCAGATTACGAGTCTGCCGAATGAACTGAACCCGCTCATTTTAAATCGGTTTTTCGTAATTAAAATCATCAACACTTTTGAGCTTTTTGATTGCTTTTCAGATATTCTCTCTCTTTCATTAATGACTTGCCCTTAGTTACTATAATGTTTTTACTCGAATTATTTCAGTTTCTACGAATTATTTCTAGTAGTTTTAGTTGCAAAACAACATGGAGATTTTAATACTGTCTTCAAACAAACATAATTAATAGAAATTTTGTAAAAGCCTGTAATGAAAAGAATTTTAAAAATGGTGATTACGTTGGTGTTTTGATGTGAGTTTTTTTCTCCTCCAACTATCTTGGTATCGAAAATTTGAGCTTAGTGGCTCTCGAATGGCTAGGTAGAGCCCTGAAAGGAGAACTGTGCCTTTCGTGTTGAGTAGATTGGCCAAGCATAGTACCTAATGATCAATGTTGCAAAAGCGCTGGATATAAATAATTTTAACATTGACCAATTTTGAAGCCTTATATAGACGCCAACAAGGAACAAGAACAAAACGCCTGCGATTATTGCCCAATTTAAATCTAGAAACGAACGTGAACAATGGATGGCAAAAAGAAATCGAGAATCTTTGCAGTAACGTTATTTACATTTACATTAGATAAAGGCAAGTCCCAGATGTACCGCAGCATATCGTTGCACACCATCTATGGGGAGAATGCCGTGAACACCACTACCTACGCCGGTGCAAGAGAGTGCCACAAGGACACAGCTCATCCACGGCTACCTATGGCGAACAATCCTATAGAAGGAAGGTTCATCCATCGGTCAAAACCTAAATTTAATCTGTTTCCCGGTTAGCCACAAAAATGGATATATAGATCGAAGTTGACTCGGCTCCCGGGGTGGAGACTCTTCGTTTGGCTTTTCCATCGATAAGCCTGTCAACCGGGGATCCCACTCCCAGTCGCGAGCCCTCAACTTCGTCCTCTCCATAGTGCCACACACCCACTGCCCCCGCAGAAACAGTCTGTACCCCAACTTCACTGAGGCTGCACCGATGAGTCCACTGGACGAGTGCCCCCCCCCCCCCCCCAACACCAGTCCGCAGTACTCTCAGCCACAGCCCCGATGGAGGGGCTGTGAACCTAAAGCTTCCCTGAGCAAGCGAATAAGCCCACTAGACTGGCCCTCCTCATCCCATCGTGCAAATGAGGAAACAACGGGCCGTAACCCTACTCCACAGAGGCACCATTAAGCCCCCTCCCCCACCATGTCAAGGTGGTCCCCTACGGGGGAGGGGGGCAGTAACGTTATTGATGACGCTAAAAAAAGTCAGTCTATCAAAATGAAAATTTAACTCCAATGAACAGAGAACTATTCTGGAAAGCGAGGTGCCTGGCCACATGGAAAAATTTAAAAAATATATGGTTTCGGAACGGGAAAATCATGATGAGAAAAACTGATGGTGACAGCGTAATTCGAATTGATATGCTCACGAATTTCGGTGAATTTTAAACGGGAATTGTCTTACTTATATGCTCCTCTATTTTTCTGCCATGGAGACTTTTCATTTTGATGACTTACCAACATTTGATCACAACGAAAATGTTCTGTGAGACTATGAAGAAGTTAAGAAAGGGTTCTTGACTAGTAAATTGTGTTATGAATCTGATGAACGTTTAAGCTTTCTACATGTGAACATTCGAAGTCTGAGAAAAAAAAAACTGGAATACTCTGTGTTTATCTTAATTTCTAAAAATTTCAAAATATCTTTATTATATTGACAGAAATTAACATCCTCACCATGGACGTTCCATTGTTCAATTTACAAAATTTTAATCAACTTTTTACGAGAACTCCTGGTCCGTTTCAACATGGGATTCTACTTTTCTTCCACGACACATTATTGGTCAAAACGATACCTTCGCTTGTGATTCCTGCTGAAATATTGAATATAAATATCTACAAGGGTAATTTAACTTTCAATTTACTTGCTATTTATAGATCACCAAGCTCGAACATTAACACCTTTCTTTCTAACCTCAAAAACTGGTTCCAAACAACTGATAAACATCGCAATCAAATACTAGTTGGAGACAAATTTAGATATCAAAAATATCAAAAAACACGGAGTTGCAAATTCGTAGAGTTTCTAACCGAGTTTGGTTTCTCACCTATCATTACTGGTATCACCAGGGAAGACATCATTGATGACTCTCTCTCTCTCAGACGTGCATTGATTGCATTAATATCCGACATGACTTTAATATCGACACAAATTTAATGATTTTTTTGCAGTAGGATCGCAGACCACTACTTAATTGCGTCAACTTGCGGGGGAAAAAAACTTGGGTATTCGTCCAATCATACTAAAAAACTAGACAGCAATTTTGAAACAAAAACTGTCTTAGATCATAAAAACATATGCAAGGAAATAAGCCTAACAAACTGGCTGGACAGAGGCACTGGAAACGAAACCCCAAATTCAGAACCAATAGACGTACTTTATGAAGCATTCATAAAAAAATATACGGCGATTGTTAACAATAACAAAATTAATACACTATCGGATGGCTCAAAAATGAAACAACGCAATTGTAGCAAAGACTGGATAAATCAGGAAATAATAAACTTAATACGTAAAAGAGACTCGGCTTGGATTGATTACAAAAATAACAAGAGAAACAGAAATTTTAAATTACTATACACAAACTTAAGAAACACAGTCACGTCCGTTATTAGGCAGGAAAAGAAAAAATATTACTTCAAACAATTTGAGTCATGTAAAAATAAACCAAAGCAAAATTGGGAACTCATCAACCAAATTATCAACAATAAACCTAAAACTGCCATTGACGATTTTATCATGAAGAATATGCCACAAGGTATGTCTGAAACTCAAGCAGCAGAGAAATTTAACAACACCTTTGCAGACATTATTGTCAATCTCAGAGACGATAACCGTATACAGAATCTCTCTACAGTTCCTAAACATATCCAACCTTCTGTCCCCTCAATTTTTATTCCTCCCATCTCAAAACAAGAAACTTTCAAAATTCTAAGTGACTTAAATGAAAGAAAATCGTGTGGATACGATCAGGTACACATAAAGCACATTAAAGCATGCAAAACCTCCTTAGCTGATCTCGTGACAAACTTGATCAATGAAAGCATATCTACAGGAAACATCCCTAATAAACTCAAAATTGCTATTCTAAGACCAATTTACAAAAGTGGAACTAAATCCGATTGCACTAACTATAGGCCAATTGCCATCTTACCCGTCCTTCACAAAATACTTGAAAGATATGTAGCTAACGTTCTAGCCAATTTCTTGAAAAAACATAACATTATTAGTGAAAAGCAATATGGTTTCCAAAAAGGTAAAAATACAATTACACTTTTAACGGAGTTTTCTGACGTCATTAATGGAACTTTAAACAACGGAAAAAAAGCAGCTGCTATTTTTTTGGACTTTCGTAAGACATTTGATACGTTAGATCACGATGTTTTGCTTCAAAAATTCTATGCCTATGGTATCCGAGGTATTACCCTAAAATGGTTTGAAAATTATTTAAAAAACAGAGTGCATGGTTTGAAAATTATATAAAATTATTTTGTTTGTTATTATTTAGTTTGAAATAATAATTTCAAACTAAATAATAACAAACAAAATTTGAATTTATATTTAGTTTGAAAATTATTTAAAAAACAGAGTGTAAATGGTTTGAACATTATTTAAAAAACAGAGTGCATGTTACTAAAAATTAATGGCGTTTTTAGTGATAAGAAAACAGTGTACACTGGTGTCCCATAAGGTTCAATTTTAGGTCCAATCTTATTCATTATTTATATTAATGATCTAACAAACCTTAAATTGAAGGGTTCTCCTTATTTATACGCTGATGACACCGCCTTGGTTAACGTGAATCACAATATAGGAGACCCAGTCCGAGGTCGAAAGAAAAGGGTTTCCCACAATATAGGAGACCCAATCTCCTATATTGTGGGAAACCCTTTTCTAAAATAAAAAAAAATATTCACATTTAAACTAATTTGTGAATTAGTTTAAAGGATTAGTTTGAAATAAGGTGTTTGTGTATGAGATAAAAAATATGTAGTTTGTTGACACTTCACTGGATTATTCAGTTGTAAAAAGCCAGGTAAATCGGTGTTTCTTTTGGTTTTTTGTGAAAATATTTGTGAAAATCAGAAAAAACCGGAGTGTTTCACGTGAAAAAAGTAATGTAAGTTTTTCGGGCAGCCGAGATTTAAACTAATTTGTTTAACTAATTTTCAGAAAAATGAGGTGTGTGTGTGAAAGAGATAAAAAATGTGTTTTTGTTTAATTATCATACACTTCACTGGATTATTCGGTTGTAAAAAGCCAGGTAAATCGGTGTTTCTTTTGTTTTTTTGTGAAAATATGTGTGAAAATCAGGAAAAACCGGGGTGTTTCACGTGAAAAAAGTGATGTAAGTTTTTCGGGCAGACGAGATTTAAACTAATTTGTTTAACTAATTTTCAGAAAAATGAGGTGTGTGTGTGAAAGAGATAAAAAATGTGTTTTTGTTTAATTATCATACACTTCACTGGATTATTCGGTTGTAAAAAGCCAGGTAAATCGGTGTTTCTTTTGTTTTTTTTGTGAAAATATGTGTGAAAATCAGGAAAAACCGGGGTGTTTCACGTGAAAAAAGTAATGTAAGTTTTTCGGGCAGACGAGATTTAAACTAATTTGTTTAACTAATTTTCAGAAAAATGAGGCGTGTGTGTGAAAGAGATAAAAAATGTGTTTTTGTTTAATTATCATACACTTCACTGGATTATTCGGTTGTAAAAAGCCAGGTAAATCGGTGTTTCTTTTGGTTTTTTGTGAAAATATGTGTGAAAATCAAAAAAACCCGGGGTGTTTCACGTGAAAAAAGTAATGTAAGTTTTTCGGGCAGACGAGATTTAAACTAATTTGTTTAACTAATTTTCAGAAAAATGAGGTGTGTGTGTGAAAGAGATAAAAAATGTGTTTTTGTTTAATTATCATACACTTCACTGGATTATTCGGTTGTAAAAAGCCAGGTAAATCGGTGTTTCTTTTGTTTTTTTTGTGAAAATATGTGTGAAAATCAGGAAAAACCGGGGTGTTTCACGTGAAAAAAGTGATGTAAGTTTTTCGGGCAGACGAGATTTAAACTAATTTGTTTAACTAATTTTCAGAAAAATGAGGTGTGTGTGTGAAAGAGATAAAAAATGTGTTTTTGTTTAATTATCATACACTTCACTGGATTATTCGGTTGTAAAAAGCCAGGTAAATCGGTGTTTCTTTTGGTTTTTTGTGAAAATATGTGTGAAAATCAAAAAAACCCGGGGTGTTTCACGTGAAAAAAGTAATGTAAGTTTTTCGGGCAGACGAGATTTAAACTAATTTGTTTAACTAATTTTCAGAAAAATGAGGTGTGTGTGTGTGAAAGAGATAAAAAATGTGTTTTTGTTTAGTTATCATACACTTCACTGGATTATTCGGTTGTAAAAAGACAGGTAAATCGGAGAATTCGACAAGGCTAGACAGTTTTGAGAAATTTATTGAAACATATGACAAAATCAACAGGTAAAATGACGTTTTCGGGGGGCGGGGGTCTAGGAGAGAAAAAATATGATAAAAGATAGACTGAATATCTGTGAATGTATGAATTTTCTTTGTACGAATGAGAGGGTATTAGACGAAAAAATTTTTTTTGAAGTGAAAAGTAATTTAGGTTAAATTTTTAAATAATAAAAAGAATTTGAAGTGAAAAGTGATGTAGGTTAGAATAATTTTGAGAATGTATGAAGTTTGTAAAGAGAGAGAGAAGAGTTTTATGTCATCGTGCTAAACGGAAATCAGTCTCCATCTCCTCAAAAGGAAAACGGGCACGAGATTTAGTTTCATTTATTTCATTAAATCGTTTTCACTGAACCTCAGCATTAAAGTGAAGCTGAAAAAATACTGGTTCGGGAACATATATATTTTTTTTAAACGTGCAAATAGATGTAGATTTCGAAATGATTGTACTTAAAATAGTTTTTTTAACCAACAACTAAAAGTTTTCCCTCTAGTGGTTATAAAGTTACTTTTCGTTGTGAGTTGCAATATACGTGATATAATTCGCTTGGCGGTCTATTTAATATAAATCGCATTTCGATGTCAGCAGTTGCTGATAATTCATATAGACGTGATTCATATTTACTGACATCGAGAGTGGAATATTGGATACAATTTCCTAAAATCTTGATAATTGACTTGTGTTCCTGAGTCAATATCCATATTTTTGGCAGCTAAAAAGCTGTTGTAAACTCGCGCATAGTCTAAAGTGTTGGGTTCAAAGTTGCACTCGAATTCTTGTTCGGAAAACTGTTTGCTATTCACTCTGATCTGAATCCGTTCTAGTGACATGTGATCAAACACCATATTGTTTCTGGTTTGACCATTTAATCGGTTAGACTTTTATAAGACGACATAAAGACGGACGGGTTTATTTTGAGTTGTAGTAACCCGCCAACTGACATGAGAGTAAGTTCTAGTATCAGGTTTGTACAGTTTGCACGATTCCCAAAAGATCTCACGTGGATTGCTGCTTGCTAACTGAGATTCTAGTTTTGCAAGTACTTACTTATAGTGATGGTTCCACTTTTGGATTAAACCAAGATACGTGAGATATTTCAAATTTATACAACGTAGCCCTACCTCTCTGAATAATGTCATTGTCGTCATTTTTTACTAGTTTTATGATATTGTTACGACAGAAGAATCTGGCAACCGAAAGCAAAGTTTCAGCCAACGAATTGAACTTTGGGAGAATTTGGAGAAGAAGAGTGGAGCGTTAACGGTGTTGTATTGTAACGGTCGTTGTATTGTAACGGTCGGTGAGTTCGAAAATGGACGGTGAGCTGTTCTGAGACAGTGCGCGTAAGTATCAAGAAGTAACTTGATGTGTTGTGTATACGCGGAAGGATAAAAGTGGGATCTTTTATCGTTAAGTATCAAGAAGTAACTTGATGTGTTGTGTATACGCGGAAGTATAAAAGTGGGAACTTTTATGGCTAACTTCGAATGTCTACACGGACTGTCTTTTTGTTCGGCTAGTGTGTGAAAAGTTATTAGCACAGGACGAGAATTGGTTTACGAGTGAAGATCTTCGGGTGACCTGGTAAATCAAGTAAAAGGTAGTATTTAGTAAAATACACAGAGCTGATATTGTGTGCTCTACGCAGGAAGATTGATGACTTGTGCATGTTAATAGTTGATTTGTTAATAAGATATTTCATCCATATTTCCTTTGTAACAATTTACCTTGTATTGAATTTGGTTTTGAAATATAGCTTTTAATACTCACGCTCAGTGGCTATCCATTTTTGTAATCCGCAACATTTGGTGTCAGAAGCGGGATTAATTAATTGAATGCCGTTAACTAGAAGTATGGATGAATTAGTAAAGTTGATAAATAGCTTCAAAGCCGATATGACTACGCTGATGACTGATATGAAAGCCGATATGACTACGCTGATGACTGATAGGAAAGCCGATATGGCTAACAAAATAGGTGACCTGGCCGCACAAAATACTGAGATTAAAGGTGATATAGCTGCCCAAAGCGATAAAATAGGTGACTTGAAAACCGAAATGGCCGCACATAATACTGAGATGAGAGCTGAAGTGGCTTCTCGAGTTGGTAAGATTATTGATCACTTCAAGGATCATAAAACCGAACTCAATAGACAATGCAATAGTTTAAATGTTGAATCTGTCAGTGAAAAAGATGATCTTGATAGTGTTAAGTTAGATTGTAAACATGGAAAAGAAAAAGAGAAAGGCAACGCATATAAAAATGTGGATCTGCTACTGGAAATCAAGAATTGTAGAGATAGCGCAGATGATGCCTTTGACCACGCAACTACTGGTAATGCATGGCAGAGTGTCTATGTCGCTGGTGACATGTCTAGGAACTGTGAAGAACAATCACACAGATCAGAGAGCTGTGAGACTATACAGTACGCTTTGCACTTCAAAATACCTAGGTATACAAGTCTGGCACGATCTGAAGAGAGATCCACACGAAAGGTATTCTATTCCTTGCCGTCAGCAAAATGCCTCATGGACAATTATCGCAGAGTAACGAGTGGTAATGAGGGGGAACGAAACAGAGTTTACGTTTCGCAGAGTGGTCCGAGTAAAGAAGAGGCGTCCATTCATCATGGATACAAAGTGCCATTCGATGTTACCGGGGAAGTCGGAGAGATTTTACCGAAGCATATAGCCACACTCGAATCGTTTATAGAAAGTGGGGATTTAAGAAAGAAGAAATCCGGAGATTGGCTTAGAAGCGTAACAGGTGATGCTGGTAAAGGAGCTTCAGGCAGAGACAGTACTTCAAAGACTGACTTAGATATTCCTTTTTCTATGAGTAATAAATTGTGCTCGGATAACAGTAACTTTCTGGATGAAACTAAGCCTCAGAGTTACGATCAGAGAGAAGTGAAGCCCTCAGATAATCTCAACGTAGCCATGCTGAATTTCTTTTCTGAACAGTCAATGCGCAGATTTGAACATTATAACCATTTAGATTATAAGGATATAGAGAAGTTTTATCACGACAACAAGAGCTCTAAAGTGGACAATATCATGTTACAAAACTCGTCGCTGATCTCCAGAATGAACAATTTGGCAATCATGACTGATATTTCCCTGGCTAATTACAATGAGAGCTCCAAGAAAGTGAATTCGGAAGAAACAGCAAATATGACCTCCTCGGGTCATGTGTTTTGCTGGAGACCTGAGTGGCGCCATCGGATGGTGGATAAACACAGCACAAGAGGTGTCAGCGACAAAGTGAGTCTTGTCTTGGCTCCTGCACTTGCTGCTTTAGGTCTCAAGGTCCCTATGATCTCCGGTCGTGCTCTCCAATTGACGGGAGATACTCTGGACAAATTGGAATCCATCCTTGGCTTCACAGTCGACTGCACTAAAGATAAAATCGAGCAGATGATGGAAGACGTCGAATGCTGCATCGTAGGACAGACAGAGGAGCTGGTGCCAACAGATAAGGAGATTTACCGCTGCAAGGATCTGATGGCTACCATAGATAGCGTTCCTCTAATGATATGCTCAATTGTGTCCAAAAAGCTGGCTGAAGGAGTGTGTGCTTTGGTTTATGATGTTGAATTCGGAAAAGGAGCTATTGATCTCATCAGTACAGAAGATGTTGCTGTTGATTTAGTTAAGAAAATGGTTGCAGCATCACAAGCTCGTGGAATGAAGAGTTTGAGTTGTTCAGCTGTTATCAGCAACATGGATTCACCTCTTGAAAACTCTGTTGACAACTCTCTGGAAGTGATGGAAGCTGTTCAGTGTTTCCTTGGTAACGGATCCTTGGAACTGCAAGAGCTCGTCGAAGAGTTAGGAGGAGAACTTCTGCGTTTGGTGAACATTGTGGATAATAGGGTAGATGAAGCATCACGTGTCTGCAAGGTTCTGCATAACGGCAATGCTTTGAACAAGTTTCGTAACATGTTAATAGAACAAGGAGTATCTGAAGATGTTGCAAGCTGGCTATGTGAAGGTAAAACAGAAAAAATATTGCTAGCAGCCCGACACATCACTGATTTCACTTATACAGGAGAAACAGGTAAGGTTGTCGGATTAGAAGCTGCAGTCCTAGCAAGAGTATGGAAGGAGGAGATGGACCGAAGCGCTAAAAAGAATTATGGAGCTGATGTTATATTTGTGAAGCACCTTGGGGATCAAATGGAATCAGGTGAAATATGGCTGAAGGTTCATCACGACAGCTCTGAATTAAGTGAAAGTCAACTGACAAAATGGTCAGATTGCAGGATGAAAATTCTCCCTAGATTTTATGTCACTAATGACTTTCATTCCTTGTTACTGTTGATAGAAGTAAAAATCCAAAGAAGAAAACTTTCGACAAAGAAGAAAACTTTTTACAGGTTTTGCACGAAAACTCTTAGTCGATTCTTCTCCCTGCAGAGACATAAACGTGTTCACAAGGGCTATAGGCCTTACACGTATTATGTTTGTGGACGAGGCTTCAGTCAGAAAAGAAATCTACGTCATAATGAGATTCGCTTTCATTTTGACACAGACGTGGTATATCGCATTCGTCGATGTCCAGCTACAAAGTGCAAGGTGGTTCACGTGGATCGTTTGGCCCCGTTTCATCGAAGAACTGAAGAAGCTTTGGAATCCAGAATTGTTCGGGACGAACAAGACCTAGGAAGGGGGCAGTGTTACGACAGAAGAATCTGGTAACCGAAAGCAAAGTTTCAGCCAACGAATTGAACTTTGGGAGAATTTGGAGAAGAAGAGTGGAGCGTTAACGGTGTTGTATTGTAACGGTCGTTGTATTGTAACGGTCGGTGAGTTCGAAAATGGACGGTGAGCTGTTCTGAGACAGTGCGCGTAAGTATCAAGAAGTAACTTGATGTGTTGTGTATACGCGGAAGGATAAAAGTGGGATCTTTTATCGTTAAGTATCAAGAAGTAACTTGATGTGTTGTGTATACGCGGAAGTATAAAAGTGGGAACTTTTATGGCTAACTTCGAATGTCTACACGGACTGTCTTTTTGTTCGGCTAGTGTGTGAAAAGTTATTAGCACAGGACGAGAATTGGTTTACGAGTGAAGATCTTCGGGTGACCTGGTAAATCAAGTAAAAGGTAGTATTTAGTAAAATACACAGAGCTGATATTGTGTGCTCTACGCAGGAAGATTGATGACTTGTGCATGTTAATAGTTGATTTGTTAATAAGATATTTCATCCATATTTCCTTTGTAACAATTTACCTTGTATTGAATTTGGTTTTGAAATATAGCTTTTAATACTCACGCTCAGTGGCTATCCATTTTTGTAATCCGCAACAATATGTTTTACACCACGAAACACTTTATCCACGTCTCGACAGAATCCAAACAGCCGATTCAGTGGTAAAAATAAACGTAAATTTTGACTATTTTTTGTAATTTCATATCTCTCCGAGAATCCTTGACTGAATTCAGGATTTTTCTTGAACACTTGTGCAAAATCCTTTATCTTATTATTCGTGTCCAGTTTATCTTCGCTTCCATCGTACAAATACTTATTTATTTTCGAACTGTCTGAGGTATCTTTGAACTACATCATATTTGTGGCAGCACTGTGTGAAAAGTCTTCGGTAAAATCAATTAAATTGTGAATCGTGGTTGTGACTCCTAGCAATTCAATATCTTCCAATTCTCTGTTTTCGATATAATATTGAGCTATCTTAAAAATGTTGTACCCGTTATTGATCATCGTAACTACATCACTGCCGCCGATATCAGACTCAGCTGATTTCAGCATTTTGCCTCTGACATGTATATGCTGTTGGATACTTCAACTGTTGTGCAGATGTAGATAAACGTCCATATCTTTGGTAAATATTTCGCACTTTTCGAGATTTTTAACATTCATATTGATTTCTCAATATTCGAAGTATTCGTATTTTGTCGTTGCATTATCGTCATTGCGTCTTCGAACAAATTCCAGTAAGAAGCCTCAACGTCCATCCTATACTTACTTTATGACTTTATGATTTTTAGGCCATTTCCATAAATTAACTGATTAAGAATATTTCTGCTTTTAGGGAATATTTTCTCGTTTTTTCGAATGACAGGCGACGTAATTGTAAAAAATGTTTTAATTCGCTTTCTCAGTATCTCCATCTTTATTTGGGTCTGATGTGTAACATATAAGCCACGTTTTCCTTGTTCAAGTCAATTACTTTATTATTCTGACAGGTTACTTTCATTCTAACATTGTAAATGTAATCAGTTTTATTCAGCGGTAAATATATGGGGAAGAATGGATGTGTGTCGATTAAACTGCCTGGAGGTGTTTGAAGCACGAAACTGTATAACACGTCGCTCTTCTGATTATTGAGATAGGAAGATTCGACAATAGAACATTTAATCAGAATGCGATCGACCCCTCTCGTTATGTTGGGTGGGAACTTTCCTTCGTTTTCTGCTGCATCGATAATTTTCGATTCGAACCCTAGTATATCTCGCAACTTTCCTTCAGAAAAATCTATTTTATATCCTCTTGCCAAACGAATAACAAATCTTAATGTGGGGAGGTTGCTTTCTAGTATTATAGGGCTAGGATCCCCAAAGACATTTTTTAAAACATCATTAAATCCTTCTTTATCGTACATTCCATTTGGGAAAGTTATTTTATTCCATTGCTTTCCATTGAAGTATTTCAGAGTGTTATTGTTATATTTATCACTGATGTTGTACCAGGAATACCACATATTGCTACCGATCAGTGCTATCTCGTATTCACCATTGAGTGTGATCGGCGTTTCATAATTAATTTCCAAATCTTCGGGGTTGTATGCCGTAATAGTAGAGGAATTGATAGTTATGAGTACCATCTTTATTAATATAGTGTAGTACTATGTAGTACTTATATGATAGTTGTTACCATAATTCATTTCTATCGTTAGGAGTTTGTTCAAATTGATACAATACATCATATGGGCTTATGTTATTATTCCTTCGTTTAATGTAATAGATACAATAGGAATCGCATTTTACAGAGTAATTTGCTTGAATTTGCGAAGAATTATACACGATCGGCTTTTAAGATGTAAGTAAACAGTGTTTTATTTCCTTTGGTGGCGATAAACCGAATGGATCAAAGTATTCGACGTAAGGTAACTTCGTATCATTGAAATAAGCTACCCAATGAGTTCCTGAACCACGGGAAACATCAAAGTTCACTATACCATTTTCGTTCTTGAATATTTTTGTTGGCAAAGAATCGGTGGAGTATACACCACGGAATCCTTTTTCTTTTTTCGATATCTAAGTTACTTAATGGCTCTTTTTTTTAAAAATCCCTGAGCTATTTGTTTTCCTGGAATGTACAAACCTTTTCCCTTTCTTTTATTTTTAGATAAGCCAGCTGCCCTTTGCTTTCCAGGAATGTATAACCCCTTTCCTAGAACTTTTTGTGCAAGCTTAGTACCAGCATATCCCGCAGCTCCAACTGCAGCTACTTTTCCCAATACTACGAGTGCAGGTATTAAGAACGGCAGAAATCCACCTAGCTGTGTTTTACTGAAACGAAATCGAACTGGCGTTTTAGATTTTTTTCAGTTTAATGATTTGTCTCTTTGTCAGTTTCAAAGTATCGTTACCTTTCTTCTGTGGATCTATACTTAAAGTTCTTATTTACAAATGCACTCTTCAATTTTTGCTTTTATTCAGGCGTTAAACTAGTCAGATAACTGTGATACATTATACTTTATTTTTATAAGTATCACGCACTTAAATTTTATATATAAAAATTTAGCATGTATTGTGTAAAGTGTAAAACGAAAACTTTAACGGATAACGTTGAATATGCTACATCAAAGAATAAAAGAGTAATGATCAGAGGTAGATATCGAACGTGTGGAAAAATGAAGTATAAATTTGTGAAACGGAAAGGAAAATTTGTAAAAGGTGGAGATATAATAAGCTGGTTTCAAGAAAGATTTAATCCACCCGAAATGCACATTCCAGGTTACCAGTATTGTGGATCTTTTACGAAACTGGAGAAAAGGTTAATGCGAGGAGATCCTGGTATTAACCGTGTGGATAAAGCCTGCAAAAAGCACGATATTTCTTACAGCAAATCTACAGAAACTAAAAAGAGGCACGAAGCCGACCAAGAATTATTAAGATTTCGATGAAATTCAGAATACAACTTTAGGAGAAAGAATTTCAAGAACGATAATCAAACCTATCATTAAAACAAAGAAACGGTTCGGTTTAGGACACAAGAAATAAGATGCTTTCTTCCGTTTGCTATGACCCATTAAAGGGATTTTCCGGTTTAAAGGATCTAATGCGCAAAACTGGATTGAAGGAAAAAGAAGTAAAAAGATTTCTCCAACAACAAGATGTGTATACTTTACACAAACCCATCTATAAAAAATTCCAAACCAGACGGGTTTATGTCTCGAATGTAGACGACCAGTGGCAGAGTGATTTAATCGATATGCAAAAATTTAAATTTCGCAATAACCATACCTATTTCAAACTAACCCATTGAAACTAATTCACAAATTAGTTCAAATCTTATCTGCCCAAAAAAACTTAAATTAGTTTTTTCACATGCTAAAAAACAACCATTTTTTTAATTTTCACACATATTTTCACAAAAAAAACACAAGAAACATACATTTTACCTCATTCCCCATAACTTTTCCCATATATTTTCATAGAATTCTCTAGACCAGAGCTGTCCAACTAGCGGCCAGCGGGCCGCTAGTAGCACAAGGGGTTTCGTGAACCGCGAACAAAATCAAGTTTTTACTTGAAATTTTAAATAAATATCTATAATCCACCTTATAATTTTTTATCAACTTATATTACTTTACTTGATATGCAATCTTCAACTTACTCATTCTATTTGCAATTATTATTGCATTATTTCAATTACTCATTCTATTCTTATTGCCCAACAACTACGGCCACAATACTCCCATTAAATTTATTAAATATTTGATAAGGTTTAAAAAATTTGCATTGGTTTATTATTACTTATTATTTTTCGTATAAATAAAAAAATTTTTCGAGGTGACATGAACGGACTTTTCAATTACCTATCCTGTCCTATTCTTTTTTTTTGGCCCACGAAATATTGGCGAAAGGGAAAATGGCCCCTCGAAAATTTGGCGAAAGGAAAAATGGCCCCTCGAAATATTGGCGAAAGGAAAAATGGCCCCTCGAAATATTGGCGAAAGGAAAAATGGCCCCTCGAAATATTGGCGAAAGGAAAAATGGACCCTCGAAATATTGGCGAAAGGAAAAATGGCCCCTCGAAATATTGGCGAAAGGAAAAATGGACCCTCGAAATATTGGCGAAAGGAAAAATGGCCCGCTGTCTTAGAGAAGTTGGACAGCACTGCTCTAGACCCATTTACTGGCTCAGAACTCTCATTTATGCTGCTACTCGCTATGCACTTAAGGACACGCTTAACGAGAGGAAACCCGCAAAATTCCCCGCCCTGCCCACGGTCAGTAGGGGACACCGATGGGCTTGGAAAGGCCGTCGTCCGTCGGATGGGACGTTAAGCCGTGGCCCCGTGTGCGGGAGAGCCATACCCTGTGCAAGTTAAAGAACACGCTGGATGGCCTTGACGGAAGGCTACCATCTGTCTCCCAACAGCTGTTCCAGTGGGTCCCCTCCCCCAACCTTCTCTGAGCCTTCGGGGTCCATGTGACCTGGCCATTTAGCCCATGGTGTGCAAAAAAGTGCCGCTCAGAGGTAAAACAACACAACACAACCCCTCCCCCAACCTTCTCTGAGCCTTCGGGGTCCATGTGACCTGGCCATTTAGCCCATGGTGTGCAAAAAAGTGCCGCTCAGAGGTAAAACAACCCAACCGAACGGGAGGAAACTATGTCTCCTAACAGCTGTCCTCCCCCAACCTTCTCCGAGCCCTTGGGTCTTTGTGATCTGGCCATTTAGCCCATTGTGTGCAAAAAAGTTCTCAGAGAACTTTTTTCTCTCCTATGCTTAAGTGCTTAACGAAAGTTTTGTCACCGCTGTCACCGATGCTGGGAATACAAAAATTCTTCTCAGAAAATCTCCACGCCTGAAGTCTGATAAAAATCACGTGATATAACACTCCCTTAGACTAGACATATGAGATCTCAGCAGAAGGGCAACACAAGAAGTCACGTTTTATCCAAGATAAACTCCACAGCCAAACACGTTTTCCTATACGCCAGCGAAATCCTTTTTCTCGTAAAAATACTGTGTGATGAATTTCAAGCCAGTATTCCTCAATAGGGGTTCTGCGAGCCATCAACAGTGGATTACCAGCAAAAAAGTAAATAATAGAATTTGCCGAATTTCAAAAATTTTCCGGCCATAAGAATAAATGTGTTGAATTCGAAAATTTTTTTCAGGCGAAAGAATAAATAACGAACAGATTAAATTTTCAACTGTATTTCTGCCGCATAAATCATGCTTACGATAATTAAATATTTGAGCTTCAAATTGTTTTGCTTCCGAGCAACCATCTGTGACGCACATCACGTGGCATTACACAAGCAGCCAGTTTCCTTTCCCCTGCTCTGTCATTCAAAACTTTCAAAGAACAACCTCCCCGTGCACCGAGCTGCGTTTTTTCCGCCCTTTCGTCAGAGTCACGTGTATTTCGCGTCATTTCGCTCTGTTGCTTTCCAATATGAGATTTCGAATCGCTCACTTGGAATTTATTCGACTGAAACGTGACCGCTCCGTGCGTTGCAGCTTGCGTCTCTCGTGAAATGCCAGCTGACTGAACACGTGAACTTGCCGGATCACTCAAATGCACAAGTGTGAGATTCACAATGCTCGTCTTACAGGGTCTGGGAAGAATTCTAAAACGATTGCACGCAACAGTGGATTGCCAAGCGAAATAAAATCGTGAAATAGGATGATCCAAATTGCTAATTCATGACGTAATTACAGAACAAGAATATTCATAAAATGGAAATTTGTTTCCGTGAAATTTTAAAGAAGGGGGTGGCTTAGTCGACAGCGCGCCAGGCTCGTAATTTGTAGTTTGCAGGTTCGAGGCCAGGCTCGTAATCTGTAGTTTGCAGGTTCGAGTCCCACCTGTGCCAGCGTTGAATTTATCTCCGTGCGCACGAATCGTACCTTACGCACTTTAAGGAATACGCTTGATGGCTGGTTGGTTGTTTTACTTCTGTGCGGCACACATTGGGCTAAATTGCCAGGTCACATAGACCCCGAAGGCTCAGAGAAGGTTGGGAGAGGGGACCCACTAGAACAGCTGTTGGGAGACAGATGGTAACCTCCCGTCAAGGCCATCCAGTGTGTTCTTTACGTGCACAGGTTATGGCTCTCACGCACAGGGGGCCACGGCTTAACGTCCCATCCGACGGACGACGGCCTTTCCAAGCCCATCGGTGTCCCCTACTGACCGTGGGCAGAGCGAAGAGTTTTGCAGAGATAAATCTGAACGCTGACCCAGGTGGGACTCGAACCTGGGAACTGCAGATTATGAGCCTGGCGCGCTCCGACTGACCCCCGCCCATCGCTGGATGGCTTTGATGGGAGGCTACCATCTGTTTCTAACAGCTATCCAGTGGGCCCTTTCCCATCATCCTTTTCTGAGACTCGGGGTCTTTGACCTGACCATTTAGTTTCTTGTGTGCAAAAAAAGTGCCGCTCAGAGGTAAAACAACCCAACTTCTTAAATTCTGAGGCTGCAGTAAGGAAAAAAAATCAGACAGCTGCAAATTGAAACAATGTGACTGCGTTCTTCTATGATGATGATCTCATAGATGATTAGTTGATTGAAAAGTGATTGATGCTCAATCAACCAATGATTTATGAAACTGTGAAGACATCAACAGCACATTTTCATTGTTCCAAAATAAAAATATATGTGTATATATTAAAATCGGAAGAAAATGGTGGAGGCAGATGGTCAAACAGACCTAATCGCTGCCATATGATTTGCAGATGAAAAAAAGAAACTTCTAAATTTCTTCAGCTTCGCCATTGGAGGAGGTTGGGTTGTTTTACCTCTGAGCGGCACTTTTCTGCACACACTGGCGAGGTCATAAGAGCCCCAAGATCTCAGAGAAAGTTGAGGCAAGGGAGGGAGCCCATTGGACATCTGTTAGGAGACAGATGGCAGATTCCCGTCAAGGCCATCCAGCATGTTCCTTCAGGTACACAGGGTATGGCTCTCCCATGCACGGGGCCATGGCTTTACGTCCTACACGATATAACCGATATCCCTTTTCTGACTGAGGGTAGGCTGGGGCTTTGGCGGAGACTAATCTCAACAGCACATTTGGGACTCGAACCTGGTGCTCTATCGACTCATCCAATCCCCGCCCTCGTCACCGGAGATCTAAGAAGAAAGACAATATCCGAATCACTTTGATCAGTAACCAAGCACGCTAACCATTAGGTCACCGGATTAGTAACGTTAAGTGCTTGGCATTACCTCTCAATAATTACACAACTTGATCTAACCCCCATAGATCAAGGAGTACTATAAGAGACTGTATAGAAGGAAGTTCCTGGGTGAAGTGACAGTGGTTTTTGAGTATCTTCAGCGCAAATTGGAGCACTTAGAAAGAAAGGGATATTGATGAGCATCAAGAGCTGTACCATTAAAGAGTCATGTTTTAACTGGGCTAGTGGTTGGCATGGCACAAAGGGAAATTGCTAATGGGGAAAGAAGCTCCATTTTGCCGATGGGCTAGGAAAGATCTCCGTCCTTCAGATGGGACATTAAACGTGGCCCCCTATGCAGGAAAGCCACATCCTGTACATTAATAACGTGCTGGATGGCCTTGACGGGAGGTTGCCATTTGTCATTGGGTCACCTCCCCAATGAGGGGATCCAATGGTTATCGTAGTAATGTTAATGTCAGAGTGATGAAAATGTTAATAATAAAATTGTAATGGCTTTAATGTCGTTTTACCTCTGAGCGGTACTTTTTTTGCGGTACTTTTTTGCACACTATGGGCTAAATGGCCAGGTCACATGGACCCCGAAAGGTAAGAGAAGGTTGGGGGAGGGGATCCACTGGAACAGCTGTTGGGAGACAGATGGTAGCCTCCCGTCAAGACCATCCAGCGTGTTCTTTAAGGTGTACAGGATACGGCTCTCCCCCGTACACGTGGCCACGGCTTAACGTCCCATCCGACGGACGGCGGCCTTTCAATGACCATCAGTGTCCCCTAATGACCGTAGGCAGAGCGGGGAATTTTGCGGAGATAAATCTCAACGCTGACCCAGCTGGGACTCGAACCTGGGAACTACAGATTACGAGCCTGGCGCGCTACCGACTGAGCCATCCCCGCCCACCTTCTAATGCAGTGTGCAGCAATTGAGAGGATTTTGAAAGGTCAGTACCTGGAGATTGGTGAAATTTAGAGACAGCATCTACAGACTGCAAAATTTTTGAGAGGATTTGTAGGAGAAAATAACTGTTTGCATCTTTTTCTTAAATTCTGTTTTCTGGACACCATCTGCACTGCTTAATCTATCTTTGGTATTTCTTTTCTACAGCTTTTCTTACCTCTGTTCTGAAAGTTGACATGTAAAAAGATATTTGCTATTACTGTTGGTAATTTAAAAAATAAAGGACTCTGCTTAAAAATGAGGACTCTGGTGCATCTTCACCACCTGCACCATTAGATGAAATGTCTCTTGGGGGGGGGGATGTATTAATTTATCAGTGAGAATAATGGACGATTTAAAGAGATTCCGAAATGAAGTTTTAGTCAATTCGTGTTCAACCCCGATAACATTTTCACTAAAAGGAATATTTTCAATTCCTTTTCGTTTGCCAGTTCTCGGGTTGGAATCCTCCCATCCCCCATATCTACGCCTCTGGATATTATATTATTTAATATTCCATTCACCAAAATCGAGAAATATTTAAAATTAGTAGCCAATCATACATCATATAAAATGGAAAAACTCTTCTGATGCAAATTCTTTTCGGAGCGATGTGTACAGTTATAAGTCATTTTATTCTTGTTATAAGGTATTTTTGATGGCACATCCATGAAATAATATTAAAAAAATACTTATAAAAGTTATTTATTGAATACAACAATATGGAAGATCTATGTTTTAAAAACTATCCTTTTTATTAGTTTTTTTTTCATGTAGATGCAAGTTAGCAGATGTAAAGTGTAAAGTTAACAAAAAATCATCACCATTAGCACAGTTAACGTTCGACACTTTCTACAACAGCATCCAGATCTAATTTCTATTTAGATGAAGCAATTAAAATGTGAACGTGATTATTTCGGGAAAGGATCCACTCAGAGGTCTATTAATCGCTCCCTAGAGTTTTTTCAACCTTTTTTGGGTGGATAAATACTCATAAATATTATATATGTCGGCTTATACAGGACCTGCATTAAGCCTGCAATCGGCTTAATGCATGACCTGTATAAGCATATTAGTCCTGTATAAGCAAATTATACAGGACCTGCAATCGGCTTATACAGGACCTGCAATCGGCTTATACAGGACCTGCATTAAGCCTGCAATCGGCTTAATGCAGGACCTGTATAAGCATATTGGTCCTGTATAAGCAAATTATACAGGACCTGCAATCGGCTTATACAGGACCTGCATTAAGCCGATTGTACCGATTGGGCCTAATCGACCCCTCGCTCCAGGAATGCCCCTCGGTAGGGTTATAACCTGCGCGAAGGGAGGAAATTTTAATTCTAAAAACTCATAGCAACTCATAGCTAGAAATAAAATACTTTGATTTATACAGTTTCACAAAGAAAAATTAGGTAAAATTTTTAGAATGAAATTTGTGCTTGACTCTGGTAACATTTCTTTTGTAATGTGTTTAATTTTTAATAGATATGTCACCGGCAAAGTTTGAAATCCGGCATTCTATAGAATGCCTAGGCATTGTATATAATGCCTAAAACTAGCCGGCAATGTATGAACGATTCATATTTCACACATTTCCTAGGCATTCTATAGAATGCCAAAAGGCAAATCGGCAAAGTATAAAAAACTCCCGGCAGTGATGTTTAATGTCGCAATGCGAGTCACGTGACTCTCGACGCTCGCCTCAAACAGAGAGCCAGAGCACTCAGTCCAATTCGAATTGACCAGTAAATGTTCCCCTGGGTCCCCTATAGGCTCACCCTGATTGCCAGATCCGCCAGTCCCTAGTTTCGGTAAAAAAGAGCGCCGTAGTTGGTCACTTTGGACACCAAAAAGACACCCTTCCATTCGGAAAGCGCCCCCTAGCGTTGTAAGAGTGTAAAGGAGGGTTGCCTCAATAGGGATCCCAAAGTTTGAGAACCCTAGCTTCCATAGAAAGAGAGTTAAGGTCAAAAAACAGATTAAAAAAAGTCATCAAAAAACGACATATCACAAGCATCTCGGAACTCCACTGAAATAGATTAGACAAGTAGTAAAGTGAAATACGAGTATCCTAACTCGAATTGCAAACTTCGAATATTCAACACTTTACTGATTCGTTCTCACTTGGCTTTACCTCATTTGGGGCTTTTTTTATAATGCGGACGACAGATTCATTACAGGTTATGATGTTAATATCTCTGGCGGTAGTTCAGCAATGGTATTTTTCTCTTTTTGTAGAAAAATCCCGTATCTTATATTTTGTACTTCTTACATTTTCACATGCATCTTTTCTATAAAAGCCTTTTTCATACCTTGCCGAAATAGTATTTGTCATTCTATATAATGCCTAGGGAAAGTATGTAATAATTCTCATATTTCATACATTGCCTAAAAACGCCGGGTATTCTATAGAATGCCGGCTTTTCATACATTGCCGGTAACAGATACATTCTTTAGCTGTTCTGCTATTGACAAAAGAGATTAATGGATTACGATCTGGCAAGGAATTGTCCTTTTTGCAGCAATATTTATTAAAGTGATGCGGTGGGCAGAGAATGTGAAACAGGACCTTGTTAGAATTGGTGTGCAGTGGCCGAATGCAGCAGATGTAGCTCAGGACAGACATGCTTGGAGAACTAAATTGCACGGTCACGTTGGACCTCCGTAGCCCATGGTTGCTTGAGGATGATGATGATGATGGAACATTTCGAGGTACGCCAGTTGGGAAACACTGCCTTAGGTTTACCTAACTTGAGCGCATAAGAATCCGGAAAAAAATATAAATTAACAAAATTGAAAAATACCCTCTTCCTATAGGGCCTTAAAAGCAGAAAATAAACCTAAAGCCTATCGATGGTGCAATCAGTCACAGAGTTCGTATACAGGACCTGCATTAAGCCTGCAATCGGTCTTCAAAGGAAGCCCGGCAATCTTATCGAGTAGGTAATTCGGCGCCCTATCTTCCTTCGAAGCGAATACGAATTCAGTGGCCAATTGCGCCATCGATATGCTTTAGGTTTATTTTCTATTTTTTACAACCCTATATGAAGATAGGTATTTTTTGAAATTTTTAATTAATTTTTTTGTTGTCACTAAAATCCACGTTCCTCTAAAAACTTTCATTTGATATATGACTCATAAATATCGAGCATATTTACCACCCTTTTGGATTCAAGTTTGAAGTAGCCAACGACATTGGAGACGTCACAAACTTTTTCATAAACTTTTTTTTCGCCACAAACTCTTTTCTTCTGGATTACAAACTGTAATTTGAGATATGATTCGTTAAACCCCCATTTTATCAGGGGGGGGGGGAGGATAGAGAGGGCAAAATTCGAAATAATTTACGGCAGTCATTATAGAAGTTTTCATTTGACACCTATCTCGTAACTGTAGGCCTCATTTCTCTTTTTTTTAGGAGGAAAGATAGCACGGGGGATCATTTTTTTTACAGCCTATGACATTCTCCGCGGCTCGAGCTTTCATTTGGCACGTAATTGTTAAATTTCTCCATCTCATTCGAAAGATCTGGTGGAATAATATTTTGTCAAATCAACAAACCGAAACCGACAAATGTCAAAGACAAAAACAATGGGAAGATAAATTAATAAAATGTTTTGCATAATGTTTTATTACAGCGTTATATTGACTAACGTTGCCATATCATGAATAGTAATGCAAGAAAGAAAAATAATATTTGAGTTAGACAGTGGTGGCCCACTGGTCATTTTGCGGCCTACCTTTTTCTCTTAGACAACGTCGTCTGAGAGATTATAGCAAAAGTTATTCTGTCGTGGGTGCTTCATAAAGGTTAAAGGGAACAGCTAAAGGTTACAAAGCAGACAATACGTGTAGGTGTAGATATATAAACCCCTGTTGTGAGCAGGAATATCCTCAAAGAGATCCTTGGCATAGAACTCAGTTCCGTATGTTTTGGTCTTCTCTGTGTATCGTCTGGTTTCCTGAATTACTTCGAATAGTGGTGCTATTTCGTACAAGGCACAAGCCAAAAAAAGAAACACACAGGGAAATGCATTTAGCAATTTTTTATTGAAATTAAATATTTTCGGTTAGTCTTTTGTGAAAATTGTAAAATAAAAAAAATTCTGAAGTTCCTTTGTTGTTTTAATGTGTGTGGCATCATTCTCCCAGATTTAGATTTATTTTAGTTTACCGGATTTGATCTCTGAGACAATTTTGCAATAATATATAGCAACCGAAAAAATAAATCAATCGCTTTTAATGAATAGGAATGTTCGTTTATAAAATGAATAGAGTTAATTTTCATTAGCACTCTCATGACTCGGATCTATGGGGAGGGGGGGGGGTCATGTCTCCCTCCTGTGAGAATGCTAGTAAGGGTAATAGGGCAAAAAATTATTAAACTTACGCGTATGTCACTCATTTTTCAAGTAAACTCCTCTAAAACGCGGAGGGGGCGGGGTGTACTGCAATTTGAAATCCAGCGTCTTGGCCACTCCCATTTTCTTTTTTTCAGCTCAATAAAGTGACTCCCCCCACAATTATTTTTAGATCCACCCTGAGAGCCCTCAAATGGCGAAAATTCAATCTAATGCAAGATTGGGAAAACTTTAATAGTAATAAGCCTAGTCCTCTGCTAACAAGGTAGATGTGTTCTCCAAAAAAATTAGCGCAAGCCTTATTAGTAGGATACGAATTTCTGATAAGAAATATGTAAATAGGGAGAGGGGGGTGAATGTGTTCCAGAATCCTAACCTGATTGACATGGTTTTAATTTTGTTAGTTTGTGATGATTGTATTTTGTGTTTTAATTTACTTATGTACACAAAATGCATAATAATAGAGTATGTTCCTGATATACTTGACCGAACGGTCCCAAATTTCTTCAAAAAAAACGGCTAAATGCAGTTTTATTTTTAACTACCTGAACGGTACCTGGCACTGCCTGGGTCTCACTTTTAATCTCTATATTTTGTTTTGCACTATAGATTAGTTTTGTGAACACCCCCCCCCCCCATACAATTTAGCACAATTTAGCACAAATTCAATAACAGGAAAAATTCCCCCAGCGTTGATCAGTTCGTTGCTGACGTCAGCAACCGCTCTCATAACCCGTGGGTCGTCTCAAATTATCGATATTTTTATTTCGACAGATTTTGATACTCCGTGTTACCGATATACTCGACCGAACAGTCCCAAATTTCTTACGCGATGTTCCCCTGCCTGACCCCGTGTTGGATTAAAAAATCAGGTTCCATGCTGCAATGGGACGCCTTAAAATCCTAGACGGGCAGAGCTAGGGCCATCCATTACAGCTTTATCCCAACGTATATTAATACACTATAATGTTTTCGACCCAAGAAAATTAGGCCTTTCCCCCAAAACTTGGCCGCGAAACGTCTGTCCTTTGATAACCTTTCCCATCGATAACCTACTGCTCTTTTCATAACTTTAAACTTTCCAGTCATAAGGTAGGCGACTGCAGTGCCCACACAAATTCAAGACACTTGCGGCGTGTTTAATCAACACTTCCTACAACGGAAGGCCAATGGATCGAATTTGTGACGTCCCCTTAAGTAGTCCTACCATATAGACACTTCTTATATTTTTTATTCTGATATTACTACTGGTGGACTCTTGTGCTAATTTTTATACTAATGTTTATCTATATAAATATATTTTATTTAGGAGAAAATTTATTTGCATTAATTAGTAATATATTTTCTAATAAGTAGGAATAATTTTCTTTCTAAATAAAATATATTTATGATAAACATTAGTATAGAGATTAGCACGAAAGTCCACCAGTAATAATATTAAAATAAAAAATCTAAGAATTGTCTATATGTTAGGACTACTTAAATGATGTCATAAATTTGGTCATTGGCTTTCTATTATAGGAGGCAGGGCCGCCGACATGGGGGGGGGGGGCAAGGGGGAGTAGTTGGGTTGTTTTACCTCTGAGCGGCATTTTTTTGCACACCATGGGCTAAATGGCCAGGTCACATGGACCCCGAAGGCTCAGAGAAGGTTGGGTGAGGGGACCCACTGGAACAGCTGTTGGGAGACAGATGGTAGCCTCCCGTCAAGGCCATCCAGTGTGTTCTTTAACGTGCACAGGGTATGGCTCTCCCGCACACGGGGCCACGGCTTAACGTCCCATCCGACGGACGGCGGCCTTTCCTAGCCCATCGGTGTCCCCTACTGACCGTGGGCAGGGCGGGGAATTTTGCGGGAATAAATCTCAACGCTGACCCAACTGGGACTCGAACCTGGGAGCTACAGATTACGAGCCTGGCGCGCTACCGACTGAGCCACCCCCGCCCCAGGGGGAGTAGTGCATAGGGGCCCGTCAGCAATAAGGGCCCGTCAGATTAAGTGACTACTTTTTCTTACAAAAATTATTCTTAGTTAGGCTATATATCGATCCTATGCTAAAAAGTTTTATGTGACACAAACTGTGTAGGCCTATGTTTTTGCATGCCTGACTGCGCAACAGGCTTTTTTTCCTCTGTATGTCATCATTGTGTCCAGAATAATTGCTATTAATGATTTGTAAAGATAAAAAGTTTTCAAGGGATGCCCCCGAGCATAATATTACATAGGGGCCCATAAATTCTCTCGTCGGCCCTGATAGGAGGTGTTGGTTTAATACCTGCCTACCTCAGCTGGGACAAAATTCGGGACTGATCGGTGGACCACATCAGAGGTGACGTCACCCATGAAGTAAACGAGACTCCGCGCACACGTTCAGAATACATCTGCTACGCTGAGTCATTCTATTAAGGCCCGAACAGCGCTGGGCAATTCTGCTAGTGCAATAACAAATATAAAACGATCGTAGAGAATTAGTGGAGAAATCGTGTAAACTTGAACGACCTGTCGTATTAGTCGAAAACCAACCCTACTTTTAAAAACGTGTTAGATCGAAATCGTGTTATCCGAATTCCTGTTAGGTCGAGATTGAAACTGTTGGAATAGTTGACAGAGAGAAAAGAAATATTTCGTTAGTACTTATCCAACAGAACAATATTTTTTTATCTAAATCTCTAAAACAAAACATTAATATCTACGGCGGACGACAAAATAAAACTAAAACAAAAAGAGCTAAAATAAAATACCATTAGAAACATTTTTTTTTAAAACGAACTAAAAAAAATTAATTCTGACTCAATGGGGTGAATGTTATTCACCACCAGACAGATGCTCATCTAAAATTACTGAATTGAGACCCCCCCCCCCACATACATCAGATTCCCAGTTCCTTGTTAAATATGGGGCGGGGGTGGCTCAGTCGGTAGCGCGCCAGGCTCGTAATCTGTAGTTCCCAGGTTCGAGTCCAAGCTGGGTCAGCGTTGAGATTTATCTCCGCAAAATTCCCCGCCCTGCCCACGGTCAGTAGGGAACACCGATATGCTTGGAAAGGCCGCCGTCCGTCGGATGGGACGTTAAGCCGTGGCCCCGTGTGCGGGAGAGCCATACCCTGTGCACGTTAAAGAACACGCTGGATGGCCTTGACGGGAGCTACCATCTGTCTCCCAACAGCTGTTCCAGTGGGTCCCCTCCCCCAACCTTCTCTGAGCCTTCGGGGTCCATGTGACCTGGCCATTTAGCCCATTGTGTGCAAAAAAGTGCCGCTCAGAGGTAAAACAACCCAACCCTTGTTAAATACATTCCCGTTATTTAAGGTCGCAATAGGAAGGATATAAAATATTATAGGCCTGTATCAAATTGTCGACAGTTTCCAAAGTTATTTAAATTTTGAAGAAATACAGACTGAATAAATTTTTGAACAAGAGCGATTGAAACTGTACACAAATTTGTTTTCCGAATGGACTAAATACTAAAAAAACTTCATTGAAATTTTCGAAAATTATGCATAATAGTTAATTGGGAGAGTGTACATCAGCTGTTATTCTTAATATCTCTAAGGCAGGGGTGGGCAATTGTTTTCGTATCAACACTGCGCATGCGTATTGACGTGGCCGTCCTAGTGGAAAATACGAGACGAATCTTCGGTCGCGCACGGGAAGGAAATCTCGGTTCAAGGCGGATTTTTCTGACTGTCTTGGCGGGCCACAAAAAACTCTTAGCGGACCGCTATTTGCTCACCCCTGCTCTAAGGTATTTGATTCTGTTCGACGCGATCTTTTATTGCAGAAAATGTTTAGGTATGGAATTAGAGGTGTTGTGAATTACTGGTTTAAATTTTATATGGAACACAGAACACAATATATAATTTTTAATAATTTTAAAAGTGAGATAAACACTATAAAATATGGCGTTCCGCAAGGATCTACGTTAGGACTAATTCTGTTATTTATTTATGTAAGTGATTTGTTCGATTACAAACTTTTTTTGGGAAAATTGTATCCTTTGCTAACGATACGGTACCTATTTACGGTACAGAAAATGTTGGAATATTTGAAAAACCATATAAATCAAGATTTGAGATATAAAAAAAATGATTTGATAATAATAGTCTTCAAATAAATTTAAATAAAGCAAATTATAAGTATTTCAGTTTAATTAGCAAATTTCGTGTTTCTCTCTCCTTAAAATGGCATTATCAAAATGTAAAAAAGTGATAATTGTAAATGTTATCTGGTAAAAAAAAAAGGCAGTTTAGTATATAATCATACAGATTGATAACAATTTAAAATGGAAATCACACGTGACAATTGTGGTAAATAAATTAATGTATATGATAAACAGGATACATTAGGTAAAATATGTTAATCAGTGTTTTTTAAGATGTCTGTATTACTCTCGGTTTAATTCAATTCTTAAATATTTAATTACCCGCTGGGGTGGAGACTATTATAGTAATATACTCCCATTAATGAAAGTGCAAAATAGGGCAGTTAGGACAATATCTATACCAGCTTCGTTTCTTATTCGCAAATCTGTTGTTAATAACATATGCACACTAATATTACTGATTTTCCTAATACAGTGGACCTTTGTTATAGCGCTGCTCGCTATACTGCGCACTCGGTTATAGCGCGGGCGATGTTCGCGATAAGTTCAAATATGTTTATACAGGTCCGTGCGGCGTTAGTGAGTATCGCATTTTATTGTTACTGCGTATTGAGTAATTGTGTATGTATTGAGTTCCTGCATGTATTTTGAATAGTGTTTAATTATTGTATGCATGATGAGTAAAAGAAAAGCTTACAGTGTGAAATTTATTGTGTCGCCACCGCGCCGCTCGGTATAACGCGGTTCACCTTATAACGCGGGTGTTATTTCCCGCCCGACATGCACGTTATATCGGGGGTCCACTGTATAAAGTAAATTTTACTACGCATGATTTCCTAATGCCCCATTTACCAAGCATTATTTTTCTAATGCCTTTTTGCTACGCATTATTTTCTAACTATACCCTTTTGCCAAGGATTATTTTTTAATGCCTCCTTTTGCAATTATTTTCCAATGCTCCTTTTAGTATGCATTTTTTTCTAACACCCCCTTTACCAAGAACTATTTTTAATGCCGACTTTTACCAATATTTATTTCCTAATGCCCCTTTTACCAAGCATTTTTAATGCTCCTTTCGCTAATTATTATTTTCTTATTCTCCTTTTAATAAAAAAAAAATAAATACCCCTTCAAGGAGCTGCTTGCCACAGAGGTCTGACAGGAGGCTGGGTCAACGTTGAGATTTATCTCCGCCAAATTCCCCGCCCTGCCCACGGTCAGTAGGGGACACCGAAGGGACCTTAGAAATGGCCGCCGTCCGTTGGATGGGACGTTAAGCAGTGACTCCGTATGCGGAAAGCCATACCTGTACACGTTAAAGAACAAGCTGGATTGCCTTGACTGGAGGCTATCATCTGTCTCCCAACAGCTGTTCTAGTGGGTCCCCTTCACCAACCTTCTCTGCGCCTTCGGGGTCCTTGTGACCTGGCCATTTAGCCCATGGTGTGCAAAAAAGTGCCACTCAGAGGTAAAACAACCCAACCTAACGTGTTTGAACTAAATATTTTTTAGCTATTCCTTTTAATAAAACGTTATTTTCTAACGTCACTCTTTCCAAAGCATTATTTTTTAACGCCACCCTTTCCTAACATTATTTTTTTCTTACGCCTTTTTATCTTTATATTTTTTTTAATGTCTCCTTTTACCAAGCATTATTTTTCTAATGCCCCCTTTAACAAGCATTATTTTTAAACGCCACTTTTACGTAGTATTTTTTTAACCCCCGCCCCCCTGTTACCAAGCACTATTCTTTATTTCCTTTTTAACTACGTATTGTTTTTTCAACGCTTCTTTTATTAAGCATTATTTACTAATGCCTCTGAAAGATAAAACAGCCTCCTTTACCAAGGATTCCTTACCAAGCAAAATTTTTAAACGCCCCTTTTCCCAATTATTAATTTCTAACCCCCCTGCCAAGTATTATTTCCTAATGCCGTCCCCCCTTTACCAAGAAGTATTTTTTAATGTCTCCCTTTATCAAGTATCATTTTATTGCGTTCCCGTCATGAAAATCGATATCATTTTTCCTATATAAAACTAGATGCTGAATAGTTGAAAACTAGATGGCGGTAGTGTCCCCCTCAAATGTTTAAAAACTTGAACCAATGGCCTAGTTGTTATTGATTGATTTAGATCGAGTTCGAGGTGCTTGAGAGATTCGCACACTTGCGCCTTAAGAAAATAAAATTTCTTCGTTCTGGATTTTTATATGATAAAATACAATGTATTATTCTATACAGTATTATACATTTGATATGAATATTTTGTTGGGTTGTTTCTACTTTCATATACATTTTTATTCATACAGTGAGCTAAATGGCTATGCCACAAGGGCTCCATATACCCAGTAAGTTGGGGATGGTAATTTACTGGACAGACGTTAGGAGACAGACGGAAATCTCCCATGAAGGCTATCCATTTCTTTAATGTAGACAGGGTACAGGTCCCTTTCAGACGGACCCACAAAATAACATCCCATCCGACGGATGGCGGCTTCCCAAACCACTCTACCAAATTATTCCAAAAAATGATTTAAATTTATTTGTCTGCCAGAGAATGTTACGAGACACTCTCTGTTAGGAATTATCTAAACCAGGCCCGTCCAACCCAAAGAGTTGGGTTGGGTTGTTTTACCTCTGAGCGGCACTTTTTTGCACACCATGGGCTAAATGGCCAGGTCACATGGACCCCGAAGACTCAGAGAAGGTTGGGGGAGGGGACCCACTGGAACAGCTGTTGGGAGACAGATGGTAGCCTCCCGTCAAGGCCATCCAGCGTGTTCTTTAACGTGCATAGGGTATGTCTCTCCCGCACACGGGGCCACGGCTTAACTCCCATCCGACGGACGGCGGCCTTTCCAAGCCCATCGGTGTTCCCTACTGACCGTGGGCAGGGCGGGGAATTTTTGCGGCCAACTGAAAGAGTGAAGAGCCACAAAGAAAGAGCCTACATTCTTAAAGAGCCGCAGGAAAAATTCTCTACTTAAAAAAAACAAAAACGCACATTTCTAATATAAAACCAATATTTCAAATTTATTATTTAACGAATCAAGAAAATATCATTATTAAAAACAAAACAAAAATTGGCAAAATCGTTTAGTAATGCATCTGAAAATGTTTGGTTAAAAAATATAGAAGAAATTGACCAAATTCAGTATATTGATTAATTGATTTATGAGTGGCAAATTCTTTTGCAATGAACCACGGCTTTGGACTGTCGTGTCTTCCTTGTCTTAAATATAATTCAAAAGAGTTGGGTTGTTTACCCTCTGAGCGGCACTTTTTTTGCACACCATGGGCTAAATGGCCAGGTCACAAGGACCCCGAAGGCTCAGAGAAGGTTGGGGGAAGGGACCCACTGGAACAGCTCTTGGGAGACAGATGGTAGTCTCCCGTCAAGGCCATCCAACGTGCTCTTTAACGTGCACAGGGTATATTTCTCCCACACACGGGCCCATGGCTTAACGTCCCATCCGACGGACGGCGGACTTTCCAAGGCCATCGGTGTCCCCTACTGACCGTGGCGGGCGGCGAATTTTGCGGAGATAAATCTCAACGCTGACCCAGCTGGGTCTCGAACCTGGGAGCTGCAGATTACGAGCCAGGCGCGCTACCAACTGAGCCACCCCTTATTCAAAAGGTAAAAAATTAGTGGACAAGATAGCAGGCGCTCTTTCGCCCTAGGCAACAATTAACGTAGATCAGTGACGTCAGCCAACCGGTTCGTACCGGTTAAAAAGCAAAAATTAAAATTACATAATTTTTAGAAATGAAGAAAATTTTTCACATATAAGGAAATCTCTGTGGCTATTTATTTTTTTACCAATTGTTGAAACCCGCGAAATACTTCAATATGTTTCGTATTGTGTTAAAAATAATATTAAAGTAAAAATTACGAATGAAGACCGCTTGTTAATAAATTGAAGTAAGCATCGACTTTTATCTTCTTTTCTGCCTTCCACAAATTAGCTATTATTTATATCCCTAGATGGCAGCACAATAAATTCCACCCTTTAACGATCAATTCGAACGAAAGCTGATGTAGCAATGAGAGGTGACGGTTTAATTACATGCATGCATAGAAAATCCTCCTGCAGCCATGGGCTACGGAGGTCCAACTAGACTGTGTAACTTGCTCTCCAGACATGTCTCTTTTGAGCTACAGCTGCTGCATTTGGCCACTCCAGGCCAATTCTAGCAAGATCCTGTTTAACATTGTCTGTCTATCGCATCCTAGGTCTTCCCCTTTTTCTGATACCCTTAGGCATATTGTTCATAATCCTCTTTGACAATCTGCAGCTATGCATATGGGCAACATGGCCAAACCAACGCAGTCTCTCTCTGCACGATATCCTGTTCAAAGGATTTTTGGGTTGGGTTGTTTTACCTCTGAGCGGCACTTTTTTGCACACCATGGGCTAAATGGCCAGGTCACATGGACCCCGAAGGCTCAGAGAAGGTTGGGGGAGGGGACCCACTGGAACAGCTGTTGGGAGACAGATGGTAGCCTCCCGTCAAGGCCATCCAGCGTGTTCTTTAACGTGCACAGGATATGGCTCTCCCGCACACGAGGCCACGGCTTAACGTCCCATCCGACGGACGGCGGCCTTTCCAAGCCCATCGGTGTCCCCTACTGACCGTGGGCAGGGCGGGGAATTTTGCGGAGATAAATCTCAACGCTGACCCAGCTGGGACTCGAACCTGGGAACTACAGATTACGAGCCTGACGCGCTACCGACTGAGCCACCCCCGCCCGTGTTCAAAGGAGGTTGATGACTCCTTCAAACCTCATCATTACTTACAAAGTTGACCCACCTAATGCCCAAGATACTGCGTAATGTTTACAAAGGTTCCAACGGTTCAATTACTATTCAAAATTTTTATCTGTTTTAACAGATTTCTGCAGTTTGTGGTTACCCAGATATTTGACCGACAAGCCCCAAATTTGGGACACAGGTTCTACCTATGTAACCGTAAGTTGGATTAAAGTATTGAGTCTCAATTCGTACTTCCCAGGCTCGAGTCCCACCTGTGCCAGCGTTGAGATTTATCTCCGCGAAACTCTCGTCCCTGCCCACAATCAGTAGTGGACACCGATGGGCTTGGAAAGGCTGCCGTTTGTCAGATGGGATATTAAGCCGTGGGTCCCATCAGGGGCGTAGAGAAGGACTATGGTTGAGGGGGTGAAATAAAAAATTTTCCAACTGGAAAATTCAAATTTGGCCAACTGAGCTCGATTTTAGTCAACTATCCTGAATTTCACAAACCCAATCGCAATTATCACAACTCACCTGTATTTTCCAAGTGGATTCGAATTTTGCCAACTGCCCTACATTCTGTTAAGTTTCCTCAATTTATCCAACACTCCTTCATTTCACAAAACAAATCTCAATTTTCACAACTCGCCTATATTTTACCAAGTGCATTCAAATTTTTTCAACTTCTCTAGATTTTGCCAACTCGCTGTAATTTTACAGAAAAAATCGCACTTTTTACATCTTCCCTGAATTTGCCAAGTCACTTCGAATTTTATCAACTCTCCTTAATTGCACAAGAAAGGCACAATTCCCCTGTAATTTACCAAGTGGCTTCGAATTTTGCCAACTCCCCTAGATTTTGCCAAGAGTTCTTAGTTTTTCCAACTCTCCTTAATTTCACAAAACCAATCCAAACTCACCTGTATTTTACCAAGTGGTTTCCAGTTTTGCCAACTTCCCTAGATTTTGCCAAGTTTTCTCGATTTTGTCACCTCTCCTTAATTTCATAAAATCAATCCCAATTTTCACAAATCGCCCGTATTTTACCAAATGGATTCGAATTTTGCCAATTACCCTAAATTTTGCCACCTCGCCACAATTTTACAGAAAAAAAATCCCAATTTTACATCACACCAGATTTTTGCTAAGCCACTCTGAATTTTGCCAACTCCCCCAAGATTTGCCAACACGCCAAAATTTTACAGAAAAAAGATTGCAATTTTTACATCTCACCTGAATTTTGTCAACTCTCCAAGATTTTACCAAGTCACTCCGAATTTTTCCAACTGTCCCTAGATTTTGCCAACTCCCTAAGTTTTGCCAACTCGCCATAATTTTACAGAAAAAATTCAAATTTTCACATCTCACCTGAATTTTGCCAACTCCTGACGATTTTCCCAAGTCACTCCGAATTTTGCCAACTGTCCCTAGATTTTGCCAACTCCCCCAAGATTTGCCAACACGCCATAATTTTGCAGAAAAAAGATTGCACGTTTTACATCTCACCTGAATTTTGTCAATTCTCCACGATTTTACCAAGTCACTTCGAATTTTGTCAATTCTCCACGATTTTACCAAGTCACTTCGAATTTTGTCAATTCTCCACGATTTTACCAAGTCACTTCGAATTTTGTCAATTCTCCACGATTTTACCAAGTCACTTCGAATTTTGTCAATTCTGCACGATTTTACCAAGTCACTTCGAATTTTGTCAATTCTCCACGATTTTACCAAGTCACTTCGAATTTTGTCAACTCTTCGCAAAAGCTTGGGAGTTGGCAAAATTCGGAGTGATTTTGTCAAATCACTCCGAATTTTGCCAACTCCCCAAGCTTTTGCCAAGTTGTTCCAATTTTGCCAACTCATGTATTTTACTAAGTGGCTTCGAATTTTGCCAGCTGCTCTAAATTTTGCCGTCTCTCCATTTTCCAAACTGCCTTAGATTTGCCAAGTTGCTTCGATTTTGACAACTCCCTTTAATTTTCCAAAAAAATTACAAATTTTCGCCTCACCTAGATTTTACGAAGTCGCTTCGAATTTTGTCAACTCCTAGTTACTTTTGGGGGGGGGGGGGAGCCCACCCATCCCCCCATGGCTACGCTCCTGGGTTCCGTGTGCAAGACAGCCATACCCTGTGCACGTTAAAGAACACACTGGATGACCTTGACCGGAGGCTGCGACCTCTGTCTACCAAGGTGAGTCCTCTTCCCGCAACCTTCTCTGAGCCTTCAGGGTCTTTGTGACCTGGCTATTTAGCCCATTGTGTGCAAAAAAATTGCTGCTCAGAGGTAGAGCAACCCAATTTGTAATGGTATTGGCAACGTTGCAGCATCTGCACTGCCGCGAATTTCTCAGCTGGTGAACGAAAAAATCAATGAAGAAAATTACCGGAGGAGCATTTCCCTTTCCATTCAATTGAAATAATTTTTTTGAAACGTGAATTTAATATGGACTAATATGGACCCCCCCCCCCGAAAATCATGTCGTCTTATACTAAATCTCAACTTTTACCTGCTTTGAAATCCAAAACGGTTTTGTCTTTTTATAATTTATTTTAGCTCATAATTTACGCCCGACACTAGAAACAGAAAAAAGAAAACAATTATAAAATCTCATTCTGTATAGAAGAGTTTTTTTTTTTTAATCTTTCCTGTTCTGCCGAATGTTTTAATAATTGTGAGCTTCTTTCTCAAGTCTTACTCTCAGACGTCTCTCCCGAAGTTAAATTCTCGGAGCCTCGTCGAAACTGAATACTCTGACACCCCAAATCAAAATCCCCCCCTCCCCCGAAACTAAATCTTGGGTACGTGCCTGTGTACAGGGTATGTACACAGACACGTACCCAAGATGCCTTGGTTATCTCCTGCTCATGGACCACGTCTTTATATCCCATCCAATGGACGGCGGCCTTTCCAAGCCATCTGGGAACTGCAGATTGCGAGGTTGATGATCTACCGATTGTCCCCCCCCACCTTTCCACCCTCCTCTCCCCAAACACTGCACAAACTAGAGAGCGTATGATATAAGAGAGTGGCCATACGGGAGATTCAAACTGATTGGTCAACCTCAATGTCAGCCATGATAGTGGCAACAACTTCCAACGCCGTGCACTTTGTAATTCATTGAAAACGTTCGCGTGAAAGACATAAGTTACTATTTAGTGCGCATTAAACTCTTTTTTCGTGTACTGGAATAGAAACTTTCGTTTGTTCTCTTTTATCTGTATGAGGGGTTTCCAAATTTTTTGGCATCAGTATTCCCTCTTGTATTTTGAAAAACCCCACAGCACCTCACATTTATCACCAGCCAACCCTCTCTTTTAATAACATCTCTAGTTCACAATTTAAAACAAACTAGAAAAATTTCACATCCTCGCGCTCTCACCTTGGAATGGCTTTACGCCCCCCCCCCCCCTCCTTAGTCAAGTTTGGGAACCCCCGATATTGTTTATAAAATAGGCTCTCTAGAAAAAAAAAAACCTAACCAAACAAAGATGTCTGATTTTCCTCGTTCGGAATTTAAATAGCGATCGTTTTAATATTTCTGATTTCTGAAGCACAGTTATTCGAATATTATCCATTTGTGAGATGAATCCCAGCTGCTTTAAGATAATATACGACTGACCAGAATAATTCTTCTCTCTAGTGTTTGCGCGCCATCTGGGGTGATTTTATATCGTAGCAGACTACGCGTAGAGCAATAATTTTTCGCATTTGGTCAGGTCTGTATTCTATCATTGTCGACCTAGCCGCCACGACAGACACTAATTGTGCCTAAACATCTCGGTGGCAACACCACTAATTTGAGTGCATCCTTTTTTTGTCAGTTAACGTCGCCTTCTACGAAGCTCCATCAAAATGTTTTTATCTTAAGGAGATTTCTTAAACAGCTGTGCTACTGTCATATAGTGTGCCCATCAGAAGGTATAAGGCAGAATGAATTTAATTACTTTTTCTAACATTCTTTCAAACTTTCTCTTTTTATTGGATTCTTTTGACGGCGAACGACAAAATGGACGTTCCAGATATTTGTAAGTTTGGGTTGGGTTGTTTTACCTCTGAGCGGCACTCTTTTGCCCACCATGGGTAAAATGGCCAGGTCACATGGACCCCGAAGGCTCAGAGAAGGTTGGGGGAGGGGACCCACTGGAACAGCTGTTGGGAGACAGATGGTAGCCTCCCGTCAAGGCCATCAGCGTGTTCTTTAACGTGCACAGGGTATGGCTCTCCCGCACATGGAGCCACGGCTTAACGTCCCATCCGACGGACGGCGGCCTTTCCAAGCCCATCGGTGTCCCCTACTGACTGTGGGCAGGGCGGGAATTTTGCGGAGATAAATCTCAACGCTGACCCAGCTGGGACTCGAACCTGGGAACTACAGATTACGAGCCTGGCGCGCTACCGACTGAGCCACCCCCGCCCCTATTTGTAAGGTAAGAAATGGATAGTTGCACGAGGAAGCAGTCATAAGAGTAATTTCTTTTTGTGTATAAAAGTAAATATTTTTGTTAGTGTTGCCATACAGAAGAGTATAAATTAGGGATTTTTTTTATTTCCTTTCAAACTAAATAATTGTATGTAGAGATTCATTTTTTTTTATTGCAGGTCTGCACTTCCCTAGTCTGCAGCGCTTCAAGCTCATAATCTGCAGTTCTCAGGTTCCGAGTTCCATCTGTGCAAGCGTTGAGATTTATCTCCGCTAAGGGGCGGGGGTAGCTCAGTCGGTAGCGCATCAAGCTCGTAATCTGTTGTTCTCAAGTTCGAGTCCCAGCTGGGTCAGCGTTGAGATTTATCTCCGCAAAATTAAACAGTATTGTAGATTGAATCCATGAATAATAAAGAGTTATTAGAAAGGAAGAAACCTACAATTTTCTTTAGATGATATATTCTAATTAGGATATATCTTAAACGTTTCGCAATTATATTTGTATGACTATTCCATTTCAAATTGATTTCAATAGTAATCCCCAAATATTTGTATGTTTTAATTTGTTTAATTTCTGCACATGTACATACAATATTATTATCACAAGTAAATCTATGATATATGATTTTATCTTTGAAATAACTCTTGTTAGTGAGACTGAAATACATTGAATACGATTTTTCGATATTTAATGTAAGATGATTTTGATGAAACCATAATTGAATTTTTTTTAAATCATTAGATATAGTCGATTTCAATTCTTCAAAATTATTACATTTATATACTATAGCAGTATCATCAGCATAGGATATAGGATATCCTTTTAAGTTATTAAAAAAGAAATCATTGAAATAAATCAGGAATAAAATAGGTCCTAAAACTGATCCCTGAGGCACTCCTTCAGTAAGCAATAAGGGTGAACTTTTTGTATTTTTTATGTCTATAATTTGCTTCTTATCTGTAATATATATGACTTAAACCGTTTTAGCGTATTTCCTCTAACACCAATGTAATTAAGTTTCTGCAATAAGATATGATTTACAGTATCAAATTCTTTTGCAATGTCTAAAAAAATTACCATAGTTTTTTGAGAATTATTTATACCATGTAAAACAGTAGTGGTCATTTCTAGCACTGCATGATCTGTACTCTTACGTTCTCTAAATCTAAACTGAGATTTATAAAAAAATGATGAATTATTCAAAAATTTTATAAGTCTATTTTTCATTATTGTTTCGATAACTTTTGAAAAAATTGGCAATATGGAGATTGGTCTATAATAATTTCAAATATTTTTATCTCCTTTTTTGTATATAGGCTTTACCATAGCAGTTTTCAATTGGTTTGTAAAAATGCCAAAATTAAATGATATATTCATGATTTGTGTTAAAAATGTTGCATGGTATTTATTAATAATTTTTAATATTTTTGGACTTATATTATCAAATCTATAAGCTTTATTTTCATCTAAATTGTTTATAATATTATTCAATTCAGCTTCATCTGTCTTTTTTAAAAACATGAAATTTTTGTTATTTAAGATAGAGGGATAATTATGAAAGTTAATAGTTGTGTCATTATTATAATTATTAAGATGAATAAAATAATAATTAAAGCATTAGTTAATTTTACTACATCAGTATACACTGATAATGTTGAATCAGGAGATTTTTCATTCAAAAATTTCTTTACACATTTCCATTGTTTTCTTGTATCTTTTTTCACAATTTTTAAATTCCACTTACTAAAACTCTACATCAAGGTCATCAATCTCGCCCTTGCAACAAATTCCTGACAGCTTTAGTCAGTGGAGTCCCAGCTGGGTCAGCGTTGAGATTTATCTCCGCAAAACTCCCTTCCCACGATCAGTAGGGGACACCGATGGGCTTTGAAAGGCCGCCGTCTGTCGGATGGGACGTTAAACCGTGGCCTCCGTGTGCGGGAGAGAGTCATACCCTGTGCACGTTAAAGAACACGCTGGATGGCCTTGACGGGAGGCTACCATCTGTCTCCCAACAGCTGTTCCAGTGAGTCCCCTTCCCCAACCTTCTCTAAGCCTTCGGGGTCCTTGTGACCTGGGGGCGGGGGTGGCTCAGTCGGTAGCGCGCCAGGCTCGTAATCTGTAGTTCCCAGGTTCGAGTCCCAGCTGGGTCAGCGTTGAGATTTATCTCCGCAAAAATTCCCCGCCCAGCCCACGGTCAGTACGGGACACCGATGGGCTTGGAAAGGCCGCCGTCCGTCGGATGGGACGTAAGCCGTGGTCCCGTGTGCGGGAGAGCCATACCCTGTGCACGTTAAAGAACACGCTGGATGGCCTCGACGGGAGGCTACCATCTGTCTCCCAACAGCTGTTCAAGTGGGTCCCCTCCCCCAACCTTCTCTGAGCCTTCGGGGTCCTTGTGACCTGGCCATTTAGCCCATGGTGTGCAAAAAAGTGCCGCTCAGAGGTAAAACAACCCAACCCAAAAAGCCTTCGGGGTCCTTGTGACCTGTCCATTTAGCCCATGGTGTGCAAAAAAATTGCCGCTCAGAGGTAAAACAACCCAACGCACGACACATGCGAAAAGATGACAGAACAGTTCAGCTTTAATCTTATACTTTGCATGATTCTGACATAAACGACATAACATACCATTTTGCAAATCTAACGTTTATAGTTTCACATTCCGTCATAGAGATATGAAATTAATTCCTTAAATACCTTAACTTCGTATTCTAGTTTGTTACATAGCACAGTCTAATTTCACATTAACAGATGCACCAAATAAATGATACCAAGTCACTCTGTGTTGTTCAAACCATTTGACGCTGCGTGCATTTGATCGTCATGTGCCGTGAAACGTTGTATTAACATCTGTTACCTCTTTTCGAGCATTTCAGGTAGACAGCTAGAGTTAATCCATGCAAAGGGGAGCAATATATTAACTCGGAGAAGGTCTATCGATCCTTGAAATGTCTGCTCTGGTTCAGTGGTCGCATTCAGAATGATAAATCTGGTTCTGACGAACAGCAGAGTGAATCCAGACACGATATAAATGATCTGAATTCCGTCTCACTTTCAGAACCAGCGAATTGCAATATTGTCGGGATAATGGTAGAACAAATGGAGCAGAATATGATTGCAGCAAATTTTCACTTTCAGAAGTGGAAATGGGGCGGGGGTGGCTCAGTCGGTAGCGCGTCAGGCTCGTAATCTGTGGTTCCCAGGTTCGAGTCCCAGCTGGGTCAGTGTTGAGATTTATCTCCGCAAAATTCCCCGCCCTGCCCACGGTCAGTAGGGGGACACCGATGGGCTTGGAAAGGCCGCCGTCTGTCGGATGGGACGTTAAGCCGTGACCCCGTGTGCGGGAGAGCCATACCCTGTGCACGTTAAAGAACACACTGGATGGCCTTGACGGGAGGCTACCATCTGTCTTCCAACAGCTGTTACAGTGGGTCCCCTCCCCCAACCTTCTCTGAGCCTTCGGGGTCCATGTGACCTGGCCATTTAGCCCATGGTGTGCAAAAAAGTGCCGCTCAGAGGTAAAACAACCCAACCCAGAAGTGGAAATCGAGTGGCTAGCATGAATGGAAGCGAATCTTAGGCTCGAATCACGGATAAAGTTTGAATGTTTCTGATGCATATTGTCAGTCAGTAGAGCTCCAGGCTCATAATCCGCATTTCTTCCCAACTGGGACCCCCCAACAGACTCGAGTCCCAACTGTGCCAGCGTTCAGATTTATCTCCGTTAAAATCCTACCTTGTCTTTGGTCAGAAAGTAAGTTTATTTTCTGTTTTATATTCACATACACTGCAAGGTTGCCACAAAGAAATAATTAAAATAACAACACTTTGCTCTATAAATACAAGTAAGCTTGAATATATATTTTACAATATATATGTAACTTTAAACTATGAATTTAATTTCTTACGATCAAAGTTATTTGGTATTGTGCAATTTTCCCTTGTATTTTTGTAGGGGCAGGGGTGGCTCAGTCGGTAGCGCGCAAGGCTCTTAATCTGCAGTTCCCAGGTTCGAGTCCCAGCTGGGTCAGCGTTGAGATTTATCTCCGAAAAATTCCCCGCCCTGTCCACGGTCAGTAGGGGACACCGATGGGTTTGGAAAGACCACCGTCCGTCGGATGGGACGTTAAGCTGTGGCCCCGTGTGCGAAAAGAGCCATACCCTGTGCACGTTAAAGAACACACTGGATGGCCTTGACGGGAGGCTACCATCTGCCTCCCAACAGCTGCCCCAGTGGGTCCCCTCTCCCAACCTTCTCTGAGCCTTCGGGGTCCTTGTGACCTGGCCAATTAGCCCATGGTGTGCAAAAAAAAATTGCCGCTCAGAGGTAAAACAACCCAACCCAATCCGTCGCATGGGACATTAAGCCGTGGTCCATTCTGCGGGAGAGTTAAAGTATTAAAGAGCACGCTGCATGACCTGACGGGAGGCACCATCTTTATCTTAAGAGCTATTCACTGGGTTTTCTTCCCGCAATTTTCTCTGAACCAATGGAACCCTTGTGACCTGGTCATTAGGTGCAAAAAAGTTCCGCACAGAAATAAATACATAACTTTCTTTCCCAGATGTTTTCTATGGTGTATTGCATATTAGAAGACTCCTGCTTAAACTTGCATCCCAAGGGAAAATATTTTTAAATTTTAGAGCAAAATAATTTTGCTTTTAAAAAGGAGAGATTCAAGAAGATCGAGCCGGAACACCTCTCTGGTATAATTTTTCCCAATGTTTTTAGTGTTATTAGGGGCGGGGGTGGCTCAGTCGGTAGCGCGCCAATCTCGTAATCTGTAGTTCTCAGGTTCGAGTCCCAGCTGGGTCAGCGTTGAGATTTATCTCCGCAAAATTCCCCGCCCTGCCCACGGTCAGTAGGGGACACCGATGGGCTTGGAAAGGCCGCCGTCCGTCAGCTGGTACGTTAAGCCGTGGCCCCGTGTGTGGGAGAGCCATACCCTGTGCACGTTAAAGAACACGCTGGATGGCCTCGACGGGAGGCAACCATCTGTCTCCCAACAGCTGTTCCAGTGGGTCCCCTACCCCAACCTTCTCTGAGCCTTCGGGGTCCATGTGACCTGGCCATTTAGTCCATGGTGTGCAAAAAAGTGCCGCTCAGGTTGTTTTACCTCTGAGCGGCACTTTTTTGCACACCATGGGCTAAATGGCCAGGTCACATGGACCCCGAAGGCTCAGAGAAGGTTGGGGGAGGGGACCCACTGGAACAACGTTGGGAGACAGATGGTAGCCTCCCGTCAAGGCCATCCAGCGTGTTCTTTAACGTGCACAGGGTATGGCTGTCCCGCACAGGGAGCCACGGCTTAACGTCCCATCCGACGGACGGCGGCCTTTCCAAGCCGATCGGTGTCCCCTACTGACCGTGGGCAGGGCGGGGAATTTTTGCGGAGATAAATCTCAACGCTGACCCAGCTGGGACTCGAACCTGGGAACTACAGATTACGAGCTTGGCGTGCTACCGACTGAGCCACCCCCGCCCCAGTGCCGCTCAGAGGTAAAACAACCCAACAACCTATATATCTTTCTAACAAATTTTCTACTCCTGTCCGGTGAGTAGCATTCTCAAATAGTGTGTGTGTGTGTGGGGGGGCTTTTCCTCCTTCCAGATCTGCACTTCTGTTGACGTATTTTGTTATAACATAAACCTAGAACCTGTATAATATAGAGCCATTGTAAAACAGTAACCACATTCTGAAACGTTTTACTGAGTAATGAACAAAAGTAATTTCGTGTCCAAAATGTCAAACTCTTTTTCCCTTGTTATGATGGCGTGGGTTGTGTTACCTCTGAGTGGCACTTTTTTTGCACACAATGGGCTCAATGACCAGGTCACAAGGACCCTGAAGTTTCAGAGAAGGATAGGGGGAAGAGGACCCACTGGACAGCTGTTGGAATACAGATGGTAGCCTCCCGTCAAGGCCGTCCAGCGTGTTTTTTTAAACGTGTATTCGGCCACGTCTTAACGTCCCATCCGATGGACGGCATCCTTTTCAAGCCCATCGGTGTTCCCTACTGATCGAGGGCAGAGCAGCGAGTTTTGCGGAGACAAATCTCAACACTGCTGAGCTGGGACTCCTGGAACTGCAGATTATGAGTCTGGCGCGCTACCGACTGAGCTACCCCCGGCTCCATATGATGACGAGCAGTTTAGCATATGCATTAAACTCCAAATTTCCCAGTCGCCGAATTGGGAGAGGTGGACTGATCTTGCCCTCCCCCCACACCCCCAATTTTACAACACTGGACTCCTCTATTATTGGGGGAAACATTGAAAACATCGTTTATTCCGAAAACATTCTCAACTTAAGCTTTTAAAAGAGAGAACAGATCAAACTGTTTTAAGTGTTACACCAGATATACTGAGCGGAGTCTGGAAGAATATCTCATGGATTGGCTCAACATCTTCCTTAACGGATAGGAGTTTGTTTAATGATTGTAATCTGCCCATTTAGCGCAGTGGTTCTCAACTTGCGCACTATGGCTCCCCAGGGGAATATTAGGATGGGGTCACAGTATGTTTCTGAGGGACAACACAAACTTAACTGCCAGGATAAAATATTACGAATTAGATGCAAAAGTCATTTGTTATTTTCATGACAAACTTATTTTATAAATTTTAACAGGGATCTCTAGAACATTTCGTTAATTTTCTCATGTTCTAGTACACGTAACAATAAAACCGTTATTAAAAAATAAGCTCGTTAAAAAATCTCTTAACCTCCTTGATATGGTGAAGAGAGGTTATCTTCGTTTTTCACTAACAGCGCTGCAGCCAGATATTGAAAAACTTGAGAAGTTTTCAAGGGTGCCGTAAGGGTAACACCGAGTGAGGTGGGCGGAGGTGACTCAGTCGGTAGCGCGCCAGGCTCGTAATCTGTAGTTCCCAGGTTCGAGTCCCAGCTGGGTCAGTGTTGAGATTTATCTCCGCAAAATTCCCCGCCCTGCCCACGGTCAGTAGGGGACACCGATGGGCTTGGAAAGGCCGCCGTCCGTCGGATGGGACGTTAAGCCGTGGCCCCGTGTGCGGGAGAGGCATACCCTGTGCACGTTAAAGAACACGCTGGATGGCCTTGACGGGAGGCTACCATCTGTCTCCCAACAGCTGTTCCAGTGGGTCCCCTCCCCCAACCTTCTCTGAGCCTTCGGGGTCCTTGTGACCTGGCCATTTAGCCCATGGTGTGCAAAAAAGTGCTGCTCAGAGGTAAAACAACCCAAACAACCCGAGTGGGGTGCGAATTGTCAGAATATTTTTTTGTTAACAGGTTACGTTACAAGCGTTAAATGCATCTGGGAGGCCCTTATTCAGGCTTTTCGAAAATTGTTAGCAGGCATGCTACTACTGGAGCGGGGGTGGCTCAGTCGGTAGCGCGCCAGGCTCGTAATCTATAGTTCCCAGGTTCGAGTGCCAGCTATGTTAGCGTTGAGATTTATGTCCGCAAAATTCCCGCCCTGCCCACGATCAGTACCATCGGTCACTTTCCAGCACCGATGGGCTTGGAAAGGCCGCCGTCCGTCGTATGGGACGTTAAGCCATGGCCCGTGTGCGAGAGAGCCATAAAGAACACACTGGATGGCCTTGACGGGAAGCTACCACCCGGCTTCCTAACAGGTGTTCCCGTGGGTTCCCTCCCCCAACCTTCTCCGAGCTTTCGGGGTCCATGTGACCTGGACATTTAGCCCATGGTGTGCAAAAAATGGTTGGTAAAAAACCCAAATAAATAAAAAACGTGTTCATACATTTGGCATGATCTTTAATATTTAAGAAATAATTTTACATTTAATGTTTCCGATAGGCTTGGAAAGACCGTCGTCCGCCTATCGGTCCGATACCGATAGGCTTGGAAAGACCGTCGTCCGTCGCATGGATATTAAGCCGTGGTCCAGTGTACGGGAGAGTCGGAGTATTAAAGTAAAAAAATCTACTTATGCTACTACTATACGTTTCATGTCTTAAGAATTTAAGTTGGTAATTAAAAATAAAGTACCTATTATTAGAAAATATATGATATAAAATTGTAGTATAAATAAACAGTGCAAATGATCAAGTACCTATTTTTCCCAACTAGTAGTGGCTATGAGGGTAGGGGGTAAATGAAGCTCGGAAGTGTACCACGAGCAAAAAAAAGTTGAAACAGACTCCTGTGTGTAAAAAAAAAGTTGAAACAGACTCCTGTGTGTAAAAAAAAAGTTGAAACAGACTCCTGTGTGTAAAAAAAAAGTGCCGTCTCAGAGGTAAAACAACCCAACCTTATACCACGATAAAAAAAAGTTTTCGCTTTGTTAGTAATAACTATCTGGCTTTTCTCGCAAAACAAGCTTTGCGAGTTTCGGCGAAGGGGGAGCCTTTAATGTTCACCGTCCTGTTGGTTCTAAAGTTTCGTCATTTGCGCCAGTTAACGAAATGTCGACACATCTCGCGAGAAAGGAGTCGAAGAGAAGTTTTCGTTTGCAGCAGTGATCACGTGATGTGTAAGAAACTTCGGGAAGGAACGTGTAAGGAATGATCTGGCAACCATTTCAGATCCCTCGCTCTGTAGGTGGGCGAGATTCCAAAATAAAAAGTTTCTGACAGCGACTCCGTGCAATGCTTAAATTGACTCAAGTAGCGCTTTCGAAACTTTTACACTTAGTACAGCACCTTTTTGTTTTGGGAATTCGATTGACAATCTCATCACGGATTCTGGCTGGTGTCTTGAAACTCTGCTGTTTCTTCTAACTGAGCACTTTATTCGATATGCAGTCGGACGATATCGAGGCTTTCGTTAGTTTAATTCTGAGAGATACTTTTGTATATTATAGGCATTGAGGTCCTTGTGACCTGGCCAGGTGACAAGGACTCCGTAGACTCAAAGAAGGTTGGGGAAAGGAGACCCACTGGACCAGGGGCAGAGGTGGCTCAGTGGTAGCGCGCCAGACTCGTAATCTGCAGTTCCCAGCCCAGGTTCGAGTTCAAGCTGGGTCAGCGTTGAGATTTATTTCCGCAAAATTCCCCGCCCTGCCCACGGTCAGTAGGGGATACCAATGGGCTTGGAAAGGCCGCCGTCCGTCGGATGGGACGTTAAGCCAAGGCCCGTGTGCGGGAGAGCCATACCCTGTGCACGTTAAAGAACACGC